>DWEI01004019.1:0-12129 GCA_018245875.1 Mysoria ambigua | reverse complement strand
GGTACACTACGTAGCTCGCTGCGCAGCTTGCCGCGCTGCTCCCGGCAAGTGGACTCGGCTCGCTGTCGGCGACCGCTCCTACGCTCCGTGCGTCATTACACACACACACACACACTCACACGTTCATTTAATCACTGACCTACTTCTGCATATGTAGATTTTGTTTGTTGTTTATGTCTTCTTACTTAATTTTTCATAACCTAAATTCTGCATTCGCGTCCATATCATATAGGTACATACGAGTATATAGGCTTTCTGAAGGAAATCGCCACGTCAGCTTCGCAGCCTATACCGAACAGCTTTGTCATGCAAAAGTTAAATTTCATACTTTGTTGTTTTTTAAAGTAGAGACTGAAACAATAAAAGCTCGTTCCGTGCGCACGTGAGTCTCACTTGTAGCTGATGCCAGTGGTGTGGAGCGAAGGGAGGTGAGAATTGATGTTCCGCGGTGGCCGGCGGCGACGCCGCGTGGACCACGCGGGACAGGCCACCGCACAATCGTGCCTACAAGAGATATTTGTCGCGTTTGAGAGATGAATAATTCTGCGAAAAATCATACACTTTTATAATAGATACAATGTTGCCGTAACTATATAAAGTTAAAAAATGCTAAATCGACAATTGAAATGAACAAAGTGATATTTAATTTTTAAGCAATAAACTACATGTCTCCCTGAGGTGGTTACCCTATTCACCATAAGAGATACATGTGTTCGATATTGGACTACAATAGGTTGCTGATGACGATGCTGAATAAGCTACAGCGAACAGCAAAAGTAATATAATGCAACGCTACAAATTTTCCACTAATTAGAGTTAAACAATCGCTACAGGTGACGAACGCGTAAATTATTACGGTCCGCCGGCGCCGCGCGCCGCCGCCGCGCGCCGCGCGACACTAACGCACCCAATTTGCACAGATTGTTCGAGGCTTTGTTTGCTCTTGTTATCACGCGCTCTGGCCAAGCGATAGTAACTTGTTAATGTGTGTTTGTTATGAGTACGCAATATGTGGCTATGTAGTGCTCATTATCTGAAATCATTGAACGAATTATTTTATTTGTGTTCAATATTAAGTAGAGTTTCGAAATACACGATTATTTTTTGCTGTGCTAAAGTAATATTTAATATGTAGAAACTTTTTAAAAATAAATATAATAATGCGTGTCGCAGGTACGACGCGAAGAAGGGGTTCTTCTGTCAAGCGGTGGGCGACGAGAAGACGAAGTGCCTGGGCAAGTCGAAGGGGCGCGCGTACCCGCCCATGGAGGAGCGCTCGGCGCGCCTGCTCAAGCGCTACTACACGCCGCACAACGCGGCGCTGGCCAAGCTGCTGGTGCGGCTCGCGCGGCCCGTGCCGCAGTGGCTGCAGGACGAGCTGGCGAGCGCGTAGCGCGTGTGTGTGTGTGTGTCTGTCTGTCGAACCTTGTATGTACATATATATACATATACATAATGTTTTAAGGAGTGATATTAAATGACTTTACAGTAGTGAAATTGTTCAACCTCGGCCCGTATCGAGAATGAATTATTTTTTACATATTGTTATATTATAGTGTACAGTTTGTGAAGTAATTTATGGTTTTTGTCGCGAGATGTGTGCGTCGGGCCGTCGGGGAGTCGTGCCGACGAGTGGCGACTCAGTTTGCTTGCCTCCAAACGTCGTTTTAACTTAGCCGTGCGCAGCGTCGCCGTCGGCCGCGGTCGGCGGCCGTCGGCCTAGGTGCTATTTGTTGACGTTACAATTCATTCGTTCATCGTTTAATTTCATTCGTTCATCATATAACTGCAATCGGGATGCGTTTATTATCTAGTGTTATATACATACGATAAATAAAACCTAATATTTGGGTTTTCTTTTCTATTATGTTTTTTTGTTAATACTAGAGCTTTTCGATGTAGATAACGACGTGTGCGTGTGCGAGTGAGTCGCCCGCGCCCGTGCCGGGCGAGGGCGACGCGCTGTTGTTGCAACATGTTCTTCTTAAATAGATATTGTGTACGTACCTGATGCAACTTGTACATTTATTATAGTTAATTTTGTATAGTTAATTTAACAGCGCGGCGAGGCCCCGACTAGGGGCAGCTACCACGTAATTTAAGTAAAGATTTATTTTCCGTGTCGCCCCCAATTATGTGACGTACAAGGAAAACAGTCTCACCGATTCCTTTACAGTATATAGCGTGGCGTCGTTTGATATAAATATAATATTTTGTTCTGTTTGTGTACACAGCCTTTTATATATTGTTAAGGAATTACAACACTTCCGAAAACGTTTTTATTTCACCCGCTCCGTCGCGGGAGACGTCGTGTTTCAGAAAGTTTGTATAATAACACGATTACAATTAAATAAATAAAGGGAGACGGGAGAATAAGTCTTGCTTGAATCTAAATACAGAAATGTTATAATGACACGATGTTCTGAACGAGTAGATATTTGCTGTGGTTATCATATGATGAAGCCTAACTTTGGCGCCACTCACATGATTATCGTTCACTGAAGAAGACGCCGGTCTCTTAAATTAAGACACACGTCCAATTTTTTGTCCCATTGAATACAATGAGAAGTGAAGCAAAAAGAAATTAATCTCGCTCAATGATGCCGTTTGTTTGTTCGGTACTGCCTCCCGCATGCCGCTGACCCTCACCGCCGTAGTTACATATGTATGTGGGCTGTGTGACCGTCGGCATCGCTAAATGGATGTTTTAATTGGTTTCAGCGGTGAATTTTGATTATAATATAGGATGCATTCGGTATATATTTTGATACGCGTGAATTTATCGACGACTCGACCCGATTTGAAATTGTGAATATCTTGTAAAAATAACGTCGCAGGTCCGCTGTGGAGCTGGATTCGAGCCGACGACATAAAACACGATACGACAAAATACGTCGCGACAAAACACGACAAGCGAATTGAAACATGGTACGACAATGAGAGATATCGGTCGAATTACATCAAAAAACCTACTGGCATTATTTCAAGCGGTTAAAACACTGTAGCTACTCGTGGCGGTCGGTGGAAATGAATCCCATTCCGTCGGTCGGAATTCGTCGGCTTGAACAAAGCTGAATTTGTCGTAATAGATGTTGGTACTTAAAACTTTTCCAAACTTGTAAAAAGCTCTTTTTCTGATGAAACGTAGATAGAGTACGGAAAATATTATTAACTAAATGGATATTTAATATAGAATAAATTATTATTATTAATGATGGTTTTTATAAGCGACTTACATTAATTATTATACACACAAAATGTTTTTCCCGTTCCTTCAATAATTTTTTTTAAAAGCTTTATAGAGTACATTTTATGTCTACACGTTGAAAGTGCTTATTTATTGTGGAGCTGTGTATTGTGTGGAAACGGCCTTAAAATCTTCGAACACTAACTTTTCATTTAATCGTTCAATATTGTGATGTGGTGTTATCAAATGTTGTTAAAATTAGATTTGTAAAGATAAAAATTCCATATTGGTCATATTCTAATTTACTCAGTTATAATATGTATTTCGCAAAATTCATGAGTACACAATGAATATTTGTGTACATTTTAAATTAATTTAAAATGGTGTATGGATATTAACTAGTACTTGTGCTTTTTCTAAATAAATATACACAAATGTTTATTTTGTAAAATAATGTATAATTTGATATTTTGTGATTTATTTCATATTTAGCTCCAATTTTTTTTCTGGCCTTAATATCCAATTACGATATGGAATAGGAAATATTTTTAGATAATGACCTAATATTTTGCAGGAATTTATTTCCTAGGATTTCTTTAATCGTGTATAATTTCATGAAAAATTGTACTAATTGTTAGTTTAACATTTTTCTTTTGTATAATTTTGGAGGTAAATAATATTATATTGTCTCATTAGTCAAGTATAAGTTCCAAGTACCCATGTATGTGCAGACGCCAGCGTAACGGAACGGCTCGAAGGTCCAAATAATTTACGATATTCGTGTCGGAAATTGACGGCGAAGTAAGTTTTCGTTATTGTGCAATGTTGTTTATGATTCAATGATACAATTGGCAGTAACGCTTATTCGGTCGTTAGTTCACAATTGTCTCGCATGAGATTGAATTGGATTTTGATCTGTTTCGTGTTCATGAAGTTATGTTGCAGCGTAAGTCTGCCCCTGAATGTGTTCTTTATAAGAAATTAATACATCACTTATTTTATTAAATGGTTTAAACATCGTCGATGTTTTATTTGCTTTTATCACCACCTGCATGAGGATGTATGAACAAAATAAACAAATGTCGACTACGTCAATATGACATAAGAACGTAACTTAACATCACACCTTTAATCCCCGACGGGGTATGCAGAGCAGTGTGATATGCTCCTACGTTTCGTTAGTTACGTTTATGTCGAATTATGGAATAGGTGGTGTGCCCCTTGCCATACACCGGACACTTATCCAGACTCCGAGCCACTGCTAGAAATATTTAGCAAAAAAGTCTCAAGTTAGAAAATCTCGATAAGACCCGATCCGGGATTTGAATCCACTACTTCTCGATCAGCAGTCGCTCTTGCGTAATCTAGAGCAACAAGGTAACCAATATGAGGCTTAAGAAGCAATATACACAAAAGTCTCTTGTCATAGTGAAAGCGTTCCAACTCTTCCGAAGCTTCAAGTCAATATTTATCATCAACACTTAATTGTTAAGTTACGTATTTATTTAATAACTACTATTATAAATAATACCAAGCTGGGCATAAAGCTATTCCAGCCTCTAAATATATCCACAGATTTTCATTGAAGGATTGCAGAATCAGCTCGACACTGCCGCTAGTTACAAGGATAGACCCGTCTCCGGGAACAAAATGTTAATTGCTTATAACCCAATAAACTTATTTACTCAGTATCTACTGCCGCTATCAAGAATTTTGCTGTGTCCAAAAACCAAATTATATGAGGAATGACGAGAACAAGGAACTAAAATTAAAACAGTACACAGCACAATTACTTAAATGTAAATTACAAAATTAATAGCGTATATGTTTTCGAAAAGTATATAAAATTGAAACGTATGTGCTGGCAATAAACGTTTATCAACTTTTTCAAATAGCAAATTGTTTGCAATAGGGCGCCATTTTGCAATTTATCTAATGTCAGTTACTAAGAATGTTCACTGGCATATTTTTGACGAAAACACGATGCTTGCAATGATACCGTGAATGTGCAAACATATATATACGTACGGCTTATCAGAAGTGTACCTAGTCTTTAAGTCGTAGTTGTGTAAGACACTCAAAGCTTGAGACACTAATATACATACCCATGTAAATATTTATTTAAATGACAGAAGTGGGTTAAATAAAGAATACTCCTGGTCTCACGTCATTTGTTTAAATAATAATGATAATTAGTGAATAATGTCGTATCCCAATATCGATATCCTATGGACCAACATGTACGCAACGTATGTGTATACTGTAAATGTACCCAAAATCGGAGATTAATCTTAATAAAGCAACGGTGACGAAGCTTCAATAACTTTGACGGAGTTGGCCGGAGTGCTACACACCCATATTAATCTAAGTTATAGGCACATGTATTGTTTCATGTACGACGTTTGACCCTGTGAAATACTATATATGTATCTATTTAACATAAATTAACTATGTACATTATGTATAGTTTAAACATTGAATCCGAAAAAGATACATTATGTAAATGCGTTGATATAATATCCGCGACCACCAAGAAATAGTGAAAATTTCTTGTCAAAACCTTGGATCTCAACTTAAATATTAGGTCTGTGATTCTCGTACAGGTGGGTAGAGGAGTGTAGTATACTCCTACATTTCACAAGTGACATTTACATACCACTATGTAATGTGTTGAGCTTATTGCCATACACCGGGCGCAATTCTAGACTCTGACTCCAGAATAGAAATGTCAACTAGTAAATCGAAACCAGAACCTCTCTATGAGCAATCGTGCTTGCAACTACCAAACCGAAGGACTTCTTTAACCAACAGTTTACTGTTCATTATTACAATCTCGATTGTAGCTTGACTCATTTTGTTAATAAAATATAACAGACATTACCTGATTAGTTAAGCTTTAGTGCATATATTGCAGCATAACAAGAACCAAAGTACTTAGATGTCAAAAATGTAACCGGAAGTCAGGAGACAAAAGTGACAGACGTCACACAATAAACAAACATGTAGTTAATTAAGTATGCTTTATTCACCGCACTGTTCTTCCAGTTACCGTTAGGCGAAATACATGAAACATCAGCGTACTTTAAACGTATGTCGAAGCTGAAGCTGAAACTCCCGTAGCCATAAATCGACAGCAGTTCGAAACTGTCTATAAAGTTAAACACAGCCGCGAAATGGTCGGCTTTTAGATTGCTGGTTACCTAATTTCCACCGGAGCTTCCGTTCTTCCGAGTGCACGGTAAACATTCAGCGTCACTTGAAATTCAAATAGTAAACTTTATTTTATCGGATGACTTCGAATCTATTTAAAATATTATAAGTACGTTTGGCGCAACTCGACTTATTCAGAGTCTAGCAACTTGTTCGAGTACTTCTGGTATCCTGCAGTCACGCAAAAGATTTATGACTAAGAATGAACTTCAACAGAATCGTAATTATAATAAGATGTATAAATCTAATAATATACATCGGCCTCCTTTTATGAACTGTTACGCGTTGTCTTGTTACATATATCTTTAGCTTAAAACTTTTCTTGCCGTTATAAAAACTCATCATTTTTTTTGTAAAAGATAAGGGTTGCCTAGCGATCCGTCAACTTCAAAGCAACAGGTTCAACAATCAAATTCTTCCCAAATAAAAAAATATGTCCACAATCCCTATCCGCGCGTAATTATAATATAATCGATCGTGCTTCGTTAACAATAGAAAACTGATGTCTGAGCCCCTCTCTGCGTACCCTAATTGCATTGTAAGAGCTTAATGGACTCAATAGGGACTCGCATTTTCACCGAGGATTTGCATTCAATGAATATAATTGAATCGGTCGAATAAAAAAGGCAATAAAAATGGCAGGATGTCTTTACATTTTTCAACGTTTTATATCACAGTGTAATTGCTAAGAATACTGTGGAAACGGCCTTGTCTGTTTTAATCAATGTTTAATCAAACAGATCGTTCCGTGAGAATTTCCAAAGCGATTGAAACTCGAGTCGATTGAAAGTTTCATAAGTAATTTTCCCAGTTTATGTTGCAAAAAGGTATCGTAAAAAGTTTTAAACACGTTGATATCGTTGGACAAATTGGAGCGGAAAGTGAATATAATTGGTTCGAAGGTCGCCTCTGGAATATGATACACGATATAGATTGTGATGGGCTGGGCGTGGAAGCGAACGACCTGCGCGCATTATGGCTTTTATCTTAAAATTACCGACAGTGATGGATGACGGGTGCCGACGTAATTCATTTATCTGCGATTAAGGGCCGGCCCGATACCCGGCCGATGCGCCTCGTCAGACCCGACTACACGCTGGCACGTCGGCTCTGTGGCGTCCGCCTGCACTAACTTTGAAAGCTCTCCTTTCATAAACTTCTTTATAAATATTCCTATTGTGCCAAGCAACTTAGTAACTTTATTAACTTTTGATATTATGAGGTACACGGCGGCGAAGGATTACGTAAGTTATTATATTCTGTTGATAGATAAGTTTATAAAATAAACAAAAGGGAAGATCTTTTCTGACTATCCAAACGGTTAACAATAGGCAGTGATAGCCTAGTGGTCTGAAATTCGACCTCTCAACATCTTGAGACCGGGTTGAAATCCTTGGCGCGCACCTCTTAAAAATGTGCGTTTTAAATTTAAATATCTCTTACTATTACGGTGAAGAAAACATCGTGAGGAAACCTGCACACCTTGAGTCCCCAAAAAATATAATCTCTAAGGTGTGTGAAGTCTGCCAACCCGCACTTGGCTTGTGTGGCAGACTTTGCCCTTAACCCCCTCATTCTAAGAGGAGACCCATGTTCCAACAGTGCAACAATAAAGGGTTGATATCGATTAATATCGAAATGCTTAATAGATTGGCGGTTAACGGTTAACAGTGGTGAGATTCTTTTAAGATTTTACGCCAAAAAAGTGTATGGAAAGATAATGCTAATAGTATCTTTCATTTAATATGAGAGGCTACTATTGTAAAGCTAATATTGCTACACTAATAAATACCTCTACGGAGCTATAAAACTCTGCAATTTTCTTTTCATTCCAACAATGATACTACGCTCCCGTACTCCCGTAAGTATTCGTTCAATCGCTTCTCTTCATCCTTTATTATGCTGGAATATACCTGTGTGTTGCTAACGCTGAGAAACAAATCTATAATCTTGAGTGTTTTTAATGGTTTATAGGCGACACGTAGTAATGTTAAACATTTAATTAAGTAAATTAATTAGTTACATAATGATCACCACTGCGAATATGATTGCAGCAAAAGAGATCGATTTCTGTTAAAGAACATAAGTGGTACATTTGGAGTTCCTATCCCACACTTATTCTTTGTTGCGGAAAACGGACCCGATGTACGTAGGTACTTACGTCATCAAAATGCTCTGCCTTTATCTGTCCAACGCCCAACAATTATAATATCATTTAAAAACTAAATCCATGGTTGCTGGTAAAAATTAATATTATATATACCATCATAAGTATATAATTGTACATTTATTTTTATCATATAATATTTATCAAATGTACTTGCCAGTCTTTAATAAAGGAAATTGCTTAAAGCTCAATTCTTTATACGATCTCTTCGTGATGTGACGTGATATGATCAATAAAGTGTAATCATATTACATTACCTTGCCCTGTATCGTTAACTAATAATAAAATAGAAATTATTTATGTTAATTTAATTTAACAAATATCATAGATGAATGTTATTATGAATAGTGACCAAGCTGGCGAATAATAAATAATCCAGAAAAAAGAAATGCATTTAAGAAAATAATCCAATTTTTAAAACTTCACATTCACAATCACAATACTTACGTCTTGCTTGCGTAGACTCTAGAAATACCTGTATTATGACAGGATGTTTGCTCATACTTAACGTGGACTCAATAACCGTTTATTGTTGAGCTCAAGTGGAAAACTTCAAAGCTTTGAACTTACTGTCTATTATTTCTTGGGTATTTATTTTACGACGCAATTAATGCACTTTGGACGTGAGACCTCGATTGGCACGCTTTATTTTGTTTTATAATAAGGAAGTAGACGACGGGCATGCGGTCCACCTGATGGCAAGTGGCTACTGCCGCCTATAGACATCTGTAATCAACATCCGATAAGTTAATGGTAGATCCTTAATGGTAGATAAATCAATTCACGTTAAAATACCAGATCAATGATTCTAGTAAGTTAATTTATATCGTATACATATGTATGGAATACAATAACACCTGACTGTTGAGTGTGTTCCTTATACATCTGGTCGAAGACTTCTCATCAAACGCTGAACGGACAAAAAAACACTGAACAAAACCGTATAACAAGTGGCCTCGAAGCATCCGTGCATTGCACAGCGAAGTGCGTGCCCGTAGTAAACGGTGAAGCCACAATCGATACCGTAACTTTCCAATACCGCTCGGATATGCGGAAGTCCACAACGATTCTCGGTATCCTCACCCGCGCCATATGCACACTACTAACTTTATTCACGGGCACATAAAAAAAGACTTTATCAATTTATTGTTTTTACTGCTTTTTAACTACACACAGATTTATGGCCTGACGTTATATAATATTTATAACTCTTTATAAATATATACGGGAGTGGATTAATTTGTTATTAAAATTCTTATATTCACTGGTATTTAATGGTTGTATATTTTGCTGTTTTTTCCTAACTTTATAGCGCTATTTTCTTTCAAGATCAAAAGGTCAGCAGAAAATTCTTTGTGTCCTTTGTTCGTGAATATCTCGACAAAAATTTCCACCAATAAGCACATTTCGGTGGAAAGTTTCAGGGCAGCCGAGTGCCTTCGATTACCCGCTTGGCTTGGCTCCTAGTCAGCTCGCCGAAGTGAGCTTTAGTATGAAAAGTGAACTGACTGTGAAAATCAAAATTCACACAATTACACGCGCAGTGCGCCTCAATTCAACGTGCGGGCCTCTCATAAGACACTACATACAGATTTCAAATAAAAAAAAACACTAGGGACGCCATGTTGCACACCACCTGTTTCCAATTTTCAACGGTCACGTATTTACGGACCAGTGGCAGTGTTTTTAAAATAAAAAAATATATATAGCAATTCGTTTAAAATTCGAACCAAAATTCGCGGGAATTAAATCGTGGTGAAGCGTTGTTACAAAATTATTTTGCACGTTTTCGTACAGGGTGATGTCGTGCGCCGCGTGCGTAGGTACGTCAGCATATGAATGCCTGCAACGAGCAATGCACTCGAAAGTCTATTCTTACGTTTAAAATTAATCCACTTATATTTTCTGCAGCTCCGCCACTGGTTTTTACAAAACTGTCGCATAAAATTCACCTGAGACGGAATAAAATTTAATCTTTCATAAAGCGTTATTAACTCTTCCTCTTGCTGTTATAAAAACGTCTCGAAAGTAGGACCTAAAACATTATGGATGGGATTTTATTTGGAATTATAGTTTCATTATATCTACATGAAGAGATCTTTTTTCCTAATCCTGTATTCGCGATAAATTGAATGACGTCTTTGTTAGCATATCATAATCATATTATACCAGAAACTCTCTAAATTCAAGTGTTCTCTTCTTTCAAGTCCAATTTTTAATCAATATTTGCGTATTTAGTCAACAATAACCTAACAATACAATTTTAATTGCTAAAAGCCGAAACTTCATAAAACAATTTCGTCCAACTAATACAATTATTCGCCGTAATAAAATAGAATAAAACAAAAAAAATCAAATTATGCGCCTCGTTTTTAAATCTGTGAAAATATTATAAGCCAATACATATTAAAAAATAATATACTTTATTTTAACAGAAATATACTTTGTACATAAGAGGACTTACGGCTGTCAAACAATTAATATTGTTCGTATAAAATATTTCGTCTAATATCATGGACGAAAACAATTAAAGCTGGTATTATAAGCAAGACACACAAAGCTCAATGTAAAAAATTTGTACTGTTGTAATAAATGTTGAGCACAGCAAATAACTGTGTTTATATAAATTATTTAATTTATTATGACGAACGAAAATCTTTAATATTAGATTTTAATAAAAAAAAACAAAGTTATACAAATGAACGCATAAAATTTAATATAATAGCGTAGTCGATGAAACTTACTGTTGTATACAAAATACACATTAACTATATACATGAAAGTAACGAGGCTCTTGTTAATTTGAGCGTCTTTGCTCGTGGCGTAGACTTCGCGGGCTGCGCGTCCGACAAACAATATGGAAGTTCGTGTCGCTTGTTCCAACGCACGCCGCGTCTCCGACCCGCGGCACAGTTGGGGCGACTTGCGCAACTTATTACTATTTGTTTTGTTGGAACTCCGACCCAGCTTCCAAACTCCGTAATCGTGTACTTAATTCGTGAGCTGTTTATTGAACTCCATTGTAAGTTTCTTGACTAAGTTCAATAAGAAAATTATCTATTAATTTGCCTCCTCATTCAACCTCGCTTAATAGCAGGGTGCCATATATTGTATGATTTCCTTGTTCCCCTTTGGCGCATTGGAAATATGATAAAAATGATAATGAAAATGTTTCATGTAAATTAATCGAACAATGAACAGCCTTATTTATTTTGTTTAACTACCAGTGTGATTTTACAGAAGTGGAGCGGAGACGACTGTAATAAATCTTTTTTTAATAATAAGCAAATTTATCCTGAAATAATACATTATTATATGTAGATAGGTACATAAAATATTTATAATTTTGTCTTATTAAATTTAAGTATTGATAATGAACGAAACAGTGAACAAGTAAAATCCGGTTATTATATTAAGAATAGGCATCTGTCCATATTCATTAACTTTTATACAATTACCTACTTATTTTTTTTTCATACGATAAAGAGAACGTAACTTCACGCCTGTAATCCCCGAAGGGGTAGGCAGAGGAATGCAGAACATTCCCACGATTCACCGGCTACGT
>DWEI01004018.1:0-12130 GCA_018245875.1 Mysoria ambigua | reverse complement strand
ATGCATCGGGCACATATCCAGACTCCGAACCACTACTAGAAAATTTTATAGGGTTCGACCCGGGAATCGAAGCCGGGATCTCCCAATCGGTAGTCGTACTTGCAACCAACACGACTAACGAGGCAGTCAATATCTGATCCATACAAATGGTAATAACAGGAAACAATAGCGTGGTGGTAATTATATTAGGTAGAAATAGATAACAAAATGAGGGATTACACCTGTGATCCTCGAAAAGGTAGGCAGAGGTGTATAATACGTACACGTTACAATAACGTTTATTTAAATTGACTTACGATTGAAATATACATACATACATAAAAGTTCAAAAAAAAATACGATCCGCCAAGTGTGGTGGTACCCCAAGAACCTAGTTGATATAGACTAAAGGGCCTCTGCCCACTAGGCATAGCTGTAATAGTTGCTACAAGAAGCATGCAGAAAAGTAGCCCCTCGGTATCATTAAACGAATTTACTTTAACGTATAATTTATCTGCTCTACCGTACTTATAAATAAATGTTGAATTACAAGCGAATGCATGTTATTTATAAAATATAAGAAATACACCGAACCATTCGTATGTTCGTCTGTCGAGATGTTATTTCGCTCGTCAAAAAGTTATCAGATATTGTAAGTTTTATAAGTGTTCTTACATTAGTTAGTTTTTACTTAGCAACAAAGAAATAACATATGAGTATAAAGCTTACCTATTTTAAAATTATACCTATCTTAATTTATAATATAATTATAAATATATATTTTGAATGACTACCCCTATTTATATAACACACACGTAAGAGCTCGAAATGAAATCCCTTATCAAAATAACTGTATGAAACATCGTTGAATTTTATTAATACTCGGATTAATTTGCGAATAAGTCTGTCGTGTTATTGGTAGGCTAGTTAGAGTGAGTGTGCACAGTACATATTGATCCAATGCCAAGGACTTTGTTCCACTTCTGTCAGCTCTAGAACTTTATAATGCTACTAACTCCACCTATCTGTAACAGAACGCCGGTCGCATAAAGAATTTTCATCATCACTGACCCCTTCGCTAAGAGCTGTGTCTAATCAAAAAAAGCCTGTCTAAGATGTCACGTGAAATGCAATGTGTATGATTTTAAAGTCTACTTTATATTTGAATTAAGTATGTTCTATAATAACTAACGTCGAGTCTATACAATATAAATATGCAAGCTATGTGCATCCAATTTAAATTCGATATAAATAACGACTTGCTTAAGCAATAAAACACGAGCGAGTATAATATATAGTCGGCGATCGTACACTTTGGATGTCAGCGGAAAACACAATATAATAATCTGATAGAATGTTGCTAGTCGCGTGCTAGGCTCCAACTGGGAGAGCGCGGCGCTAAGTGTGAGTTGTAGCGATACGAACAATATAATTGAGTGATTTATAATTTACCTTCGCTCGATTACTTATTAGATAATATCAAGATTACTGTCAAGCTAATTTTCTGTAAAGACGAATTTTCGATTATAATTATTAATTACGTAATTTTAGACAGAATTCATTACAACAAATTATCAAAAAATTTGGCACATCTTTTGATACTATTTTAAGGCTGAGTGATATAAGAATAAATAAATATGTCACTACAACTTTGACTAACAGAGACATAAACGTATTTAAATGTTATATCTATTAAATAAAAACAAAAGTATCAAACGACAATTACAGTCCCATCACACATAACAAATATCAAAGTGGCTATCTTCTCTAATTTAAATACCCTCAATCAATAAAACATCGCGTTTTCTCATCACTTGCAGCACGCGTCCAAACTCTGTCTTCAGTCGGAGCGGGCGCGGAAACGAGTAATTTCCTCCTCCATTATAATTGATTGGCGTAATTGCGAGCGGATTGTTTCGCGAAGGCGAGTCCGTCGCGGCCCTATTACGTATTGGATGTGATTACGTTTCCACGAAACCGGTCCCACTGCCTAGCACCATGCGTACCGCTCAGTGTTGCTATTGAATTGTCGTGCTACAGTCGACGTGGTCAGAGGTCACCGTCGCATTGGGTAACTGAGAACAAATCACTGCTTGTAATTCTCACAACATACAGTTAAAACATCAAAACCTGATTGTTATTACTAATAATACTCTAATCTCATTGTTTAATGATATAACACTAATAACATTGCAATATTTGAATCTTTTATGGCGTCCATATACTTATTTCGTATACGTTTTGTGGAAGACGAATCTGTAAACGAAATATGGTACTAAATCGTCAGTTATATCAAGCCTATAATCGTTGAAGTGGTAGGCAGAGGAGTGTAGTACACTCGCAAATTTCACCAGCTACATTTGTGTGCCCACAAAGAAATAGGGGGTAAGTCTATTGTTATTTACCAGACACAAATTACTGTACTAGACAGTATAAGAAAATTTAATTAGAAAGTCTAATTAGAAAAAAAATCATTAGTGCCTCTCAATAGACAGTGGCGAATACAGAATATATAATTCGACTAGCTACTACCAAATTCCTGAGCTCAGTGTGTCTCTTAATTTACAATTTTTGCATTTCAACTATCAATTGTAATTTGTATTAAAAGTGTGGGTTGGTAGGCCGATAATAACACTGTATTAGATTATAACTGTTTATATTTCACTATGGATCTGGGCAACGTAACAAACTCAGACCCTCAAATTATTTTAAATGAATGTCCCTGTAATATCATCTTACCCTCCTTATATATAAAAAGTTGAGTTATTACAACGGGTCAATATAGTACTTAATTAATGAACAATAATTTGTATTCATGAATAATAATAACAATAATAATAATTTATGTAATTATGATCAACTTAAATGAATTATTAATATATATAATTATTCAACTATTGACAGTGTTGCCAGTGGTATTTAACAGTTGCTGTAACGGTAAGTAAATCCAGAACTTAGAATTCTGTAATACATGAAGTGTGCCAGTCCGATGTTACACAAGAGTAGTAGAGTTCAACCACAATCATTTTCAGGCGTAGAATGGAATGGCGTGCGACAGTGGAAGGATTAAATGATTGATGTTACAAGCGCGACTGCAGTGTGGTGTTCCAGTTGCAACTCGGAGTGTGCCAATGTAGTCTATGTATGTATGGAAATAAGCTCACCTATTCCATAGTGGGACGTAAACGTAAGTAGTGAAATGTGGGAGATTGCTACATCCCTCTGCCTACCTCTTCGATGAATACAAGCGTTGTTACGTTATTATTTTCTAAACACAGTTAAACATGCATACGTACGAGGACGTTTTATACACAAGCAAATATACATAATAAACAATCACTCGCAATCATCACACAGAAGACAGATGAAGTGATTTTTACAGAAATACTTTCATACCATCGTTGAATGGAATCGTCGATTAAATTGCTTTTTATATCGAACTAATTGATGCTTAATTACAACGTGCCAGCCATCGTTCGCCCTTGAGCTCGGGCGTTCCTGGAACTTTTGTGACTATTTGCGCGTGTTGTAGCTTCGATGTTACAATTTAATTATACTTTGAAAAATAAAAGGGTTTCATTGAATAAAGTTTATATGTCGAAATGAATTTTCAGAAATAGTAATTTATGTTCAAATCATTTTAACTTTAAAAAGAAGTTTTATAAAGTTGTTTGAATTTTAAAAAAGTAATTTCAAAACATTGTTAATCACCTTTTGAACTATTTGAGTCGGATGTTTTGATAGAATAGTGATATTATTTTGAATAGTTTACAGTCTAAATAAAAGGTCTAACCAAACTCACTCTTATTACACGATATTACGCGATATCTGATACAGTAGTCAATTTCACTGACCATCGAGCCAGTCAGTGTTCATACTAGATATCGTTTTAACTGTTAATAGAATCTTGTTGTGAGGCAAGCAAAAAAATATGAAAATTGTAATTTTACCGACAGGTGCAGAACAACATTTTTATTTATTCCTTAGCTCTTTTAAAATTTTATGAGAGGTGTTAAGTAGCTTGTAAACAGACTTTTAGATTCATTACACACGACTCAGTTTACAGTACTTCGAGTACATGCTGCAGAAATTCTTCCGACCATTAAGTGCCACGACAACGCGGATAAGTAATCGAAGATCGGAATCGATGTTAATTGTGAGTGAAAAAATAAAAAACCATAACATGCATCGACTTATTTCATTCACAATTAAATACCTGTTATTCAATAAGACTACGAAATCTTCATTTAATTTCTCTATTACAACGTTTCACTTCAAAATTGTCTCGCACCGGTGACTCGAAAAAAACTCCACCTCCACTTCACCTCATAATCGGCTTATACAGACCATAAAAGCATTAATTGAGAACGATCAAAACAGAAACCCTTCTGAATCTTCGCGTTAATAATTCACTGACTGACAAATCCCGTCCGCGAATAACATTAAATCACTTACTAAACAAATAAAATGTACCCAATTGTTCAGTTAATAAAGTTGAAATTGCTCTACATAAAGCCGCCCATGCACAATCCAGATTTAAAGGTACGCCTGTCAGCCGATTGTTAATCGCTTTATCGATTTGCGTGAAGCATATTCCATAAATACCGCTGCTATGTTCGAGTTAATCGCCCGTTATTGCCATAAGTAGAATCTTGCCGCACCGTCCAGCAAAAATAGCGTTTACCGCGGATCGCACAGAATGTGGTTCTAGAGTCTTGTCATAGGTTTAATTTTATTTATCTCTTCGCTCGGTGAATGTATTTCGCTAATTGTGGGACAACTATTATTTACATTAAAAATACTTTATAACATCAAAATCAAAGTAGTTATCCAAATTAAATTGCGTTTATTCTTGTTTCATAATGGCGGTATATGGTACCCCTTTCGATTCTGAATCAGCGAACCAATTACGCTATTTATTCTTGACGAACTGCCTGTACTTTTACTTTTTGATAACTACTATTGGTACTATTCTTAATTGTATACGTAACATGACTACAATTGTAAATAAAAGAAAAAACAAACAAAGATTATTGAGTGTAACACCACATAAATCCTACTCGGATGGCCAGCTTCTGACTGCGGTGAGTAGTTCTTACAACTGCGCCTGGGTCTCGCGGAACAGTCAACTCCAGTAGTTTTTGTTAGTCCGCTAAATATCTAAAAATTGTAAATTACGTCATAATCTTAAGTCCACTTCTGTGCATAAACTGATAGATTTTTGTGCATAATGCACGCACGAAACGTAGCAGTAAAACTAACAAGATAAGCCCTACCAACTAAAACTGGTAAATGTAGAGACAATATAGCACGTAGAAATGTGTATGTCTAAAAATCAGGTCTCCCTTTCGCAATGCAATATTTAATACCTTATTCTTAATGTGATCCGCTACATTTATTATCTGTTCCATTAATATTTTCTACATATCTGTACAGAAAACAATTTTATAAATTACTACTTCTCTACTTATACGAGTATCAACATGTCATTTCTTAAGGCTATGAGACTACGATTACCAGCCTGATAATATTTATTTCCAGGACTTTTTCGACCCTTTTTTGTGATAAGGATAACTTTAAATCTTATATACGTACCTAATAATGAAGATAATATACTGTTACGTATCAGTACTCACTATTTTAGTAATTTAAACACAACTTTACGCCCGTATTGCCCGAAGAAGTAGGCAAAGAAGTGTAATACACTGGCACTTGTCCCTAGTCGTATCGTAAAATAGGCTATTAAAACTTCAAGTATAAATCAAGACTTCAAGCCTTTACTAGAGAATATAATGTAGAAAAATCCAGTAGTATCCGACTCAGGTCGGATTTTTCTCGGTACCTTTCAATAACTAACTTAACAAATAATATTAAGCGTCTATTGAGTGCAAAAACAACGTATATGTAGAAACATATCGTCAACAGCAAAGAAAATGTTATGACTTACGACACGGTGATCCAAATTATTACAACAACTTGTTAAGTATGATTAATAAATAACATTTCTACAAATTGGAATTAGCAACTCCTTTCGTTCTCATCAAATTTAAAAATATGGACATATGTCATAGGATAAACAATTAAAGTGAAATAAAATTCTCTTACGAAATCGCTCCGTCGTCCTTAGGTCGACAACCAAAAATAAAGATCTCCAGACTTTAAAAAGATATCAATATTACCCGAGTTCTTTAAATGGTAGGAAAAATAACAAAAAAAACTATATATTTCATTACTCAACCCTCAAATCTCGTAACATAATTTGAGGCAGCGCAGTAACTCTTCAGGAGAGGACTATGTCGAGCGGTTGATTGCAATAGGTTGATGATAATTATGATGACAGAGTAACGTTGCCAACTTGCTCTTGTCTAGCAGTGCAAACAAGCTTCTTAATCTGTTATAAGAGCCATTTCCAATAGTAGAATGCTAAAACGATGATGAATATGAAGTAAGAAAAATAATGTAATCCCAGAAACCACGGATATATGCGCACCCTACACAACGAGGGTATCATACGCAATTTATAACGAAATTATCATGTCCGTTCCATAATAATGGCGAAGTGTCAAATGCTCTAATGTAGCTTTAAATGAAGCAATTTATTAATTAATCGTATCTCTATCTGGATCTGAACTGACGTAAGGAGGACACTGGCGAATACTTGATTAACAAATTAATATTTATAAACGACCAATATGGACGGCGACACACTTAGCTAAATACCCGATAATGTTCAATACGTAATGACTGTCTCTACAGTTTTTTTGTGTGTAGCGTTTAATAACATCCATGTTAGATAAATGTAGAGTTCAGAGGTATCGTATTGCCTTACATTCAATTAAGGTTAGGATTAAATAAATTTACTCTCAGAAAGACAAAACTTGTCATTTATATATTTCGTTCCACGTTCGTTGGTTACTTTATCCATTTTTATCGCTATTTCGAAACGTAAATAATTGGACCTCTAAAGCCTTCCAAATCTTCGAAGAGATTTAACTACTGCTACCTAGAGGTAACAACATAAATGACTGCTAAGCGGCAATCACAGAATAGGGATATGTTTGTGGAATTTTGGTGCTAGCTATAATTCGTTGAAAAGTCATTTCCACTTTTCGTCGTTTCATTTGTCAAACTAGCTCGAACGCTATTATAATTAAATACCAATTATTTCTTACATAAATTAACCGTTGTAATGTGATAACATTCAGGAATTAATTAAAACGTTACCAGCACCTAATTTATTAATCGTTTTCGTCACTGACTATCGACACCACTGAACTTCACAATAAATTAGCACAGTATCATTGTGTTGGTAGACAATATTGCCAATATTTCGTCAACAGATGGCGCCACTTAAAAATAATAATAAATGAGTGTGGTAAGATCTTATTTAGTTTTCCTTCATACTTTGGCAATACGATACTGGTCGTTGTGAATTCGAAACGTTCTTTTAAGACTGCTTTTGAAGATCCCTTAACATAAAAAAAAAAATCATCTGCTATTACCGATTAAAATAAATACCCCTAACTAACAAGTACAATTGACAAACATATGTACACCTAACGAATGATGAATTTAACCTACGTCAAATTATATTTTCTACCTTAACTATATTTGCACTAAGGTGAAAATCGAGCTTTAAATCAACATAGCTGTAACATTAAACCGCAATGCCTGTAATATCCGAGGCGATAGGCAGAATGTAGTACACTCCCACGTGTGACGAGTTACGTTTGCTTCCTAACATGGAATAAGATAGCCACGTTCCAGGCCACTTTTAGACAGCTTAAATTAAAAAAAATTCTGGTACGCGTTCCGTGATTCGAACCCAGGACCTCTTCGGTATGTGGTCGTAATCGCGCGCCCGTAAACACACAACCGACAATGCAGTCATGCTGTTACATAACTATACAAACAAGTACGTGGGAGCAGTCGGGGAGAGGGTATAGTTGGTATCTATAGTAAGTCTTATCAAACAGTGTATCGACCTAGCACTTGCGTGAATATTTTTTCATACATTGCGTGTTTGTAGCGGCGTTCAATTGATATCACTATTTCACTTAGGGCCCGTTCGCACTGGACGTTCAATTGGTTCTTTTAACTCTTGTTTTAGACATAATACTAAACATGTATACAAATTAACTAAAGACGAATTACAAGTAAATTACATTTTAAAGAATTTTCTCTACTAGATACCTATAAGTATTAATAGGCATACCGCGTACGCTTCGATTCGTAACTTAGTTTTGTCGTTAGCACTCAGACATAAGCCGCTTGTACTGTGTGCGCGCGCCCTTAGCCAATGCGTATAACAGTTACGTGCTTGAGTGGCTCCACGCACGCATCGACACAATGTTCTTTTAATTGAAGTTTCTTTAGTCTTTTACCCAAATTATGGTAATACAACCGTTTCATTAATATGTTTATTTGTATGTGTGTTTAGACATCATAAATAATTTTAGTAGATACATGATGATAACAAATAATTTTACTCGTATATATATTATATATACGAGTATTATGTATTATATTTTTATACGTTAAGAATATTTTAACATAACAATTCAAATATGTAAATACTATTTAATTTTATTAAAGAATCTACCATGGACTATAAATAGGTAACCTAGTAACTAAACTCTAACCAGATTGGTAATAGAAAATCTGTCACTAATTCCAATATAAAACACTCACGCGTCAATACGAAACCGACAACAAAGTCAACAATGTGACACAAAGCCACCAATTGGCCGCGGTCATTATCAACCATTAGTAGCTGGTGCGTTGTACTGAACACAGCCGAACGGTCATTTACTTGCAGTTGGGGCCTAAAGGTCCGAAGGGCGATATTTGTTTGCAATTAGCCAGTGCGGCAAGGCGATGTCCGTGCGTCTGGAGTAATTTATGGTTACGCGAAACGAGTCGAAAGTGAGGTCGGGAGCGCCCACAGCTGCTCGCCGACTGACATTTCCGTGCGCGTTCCACGTTTAAATTGCTAAGTTTAGGCATCGATAATTTTACGGTCGCTTTCTGAGTGACGGTACTTGCGGTTGTCTTGCGTCTCAGTGTTATTGTTTTACGTAGATTTACCTACATTTTTTCCGGTTATTTGTGTGATATAATAACATCTACCCTCTTCTGTCTAAATGATTTCCATAAAATTTCCCCTATATGTTACGATATTTTGGATCTCGGCTAAAAAATGTTTCAAGGAGCCTGCTTCTTAACCCATAACGCTATTTTCATACAGTTTATGACTTCAGTTTTAAAACGAGGTTATATAAAATAAATAATAATTATTAACAATTACTATTACATATTTTTTTTTCAAGTGTGTTAATCAGTTACTCGCATAATCATATATTTTTATTAACTTCATTTATGTAGTTGTATTTCTAGGAATTCCTCTTTCGCCATTAATTAAAAAAAATAGATACTTGAAAATATTACTACTTATTAAACAATTCTGAGCACGAATAATTATTTACATATTTTAAGACGTCCATTTTTTACATATTATAGCTAACAGTAAAAATGTATGTTAATTTATTCACTGGCCAGTAACAACGCTTCACAAATAAATAAACAAATAAAACCAGTAGTAAAGTCATGTAAATATAATAATAAGAATTAAAGAGCTTAAGCTGCATTGTTATCAAGTATATTGCTATACTATTATTTTATCTCTAGCACAATATCTCAATGATAACGATGTCATTCAGTAATTCCTACGATATCACAACATTGCCGCTAATTTTCATTTGGAAAAGGAATAATGGTTGTCTACGTTATATTTGGCCATCGACAACAATCGCATATAAGCAAAAAAACTAGTAACTAACCTCAGTCTATAAGCTCTGTTTCTAAGTTCTGTCAAAGTAATAATTTTCACTGAACTCTCACAAATTCATAATAATTCCAGAGAAACAAACGTTTTCACTCGATATGTTGTTATTTATTAGTGTAGCAACACTTCATTAATCTTAATGACAACATTTTAAATTTCTACCATCAGCAAATGACTTTTTAATTTAAAGTTATTGCAACTCGCGCGAAAGAGGAAATTAAAATAAAAATTGAAGAAAGAACAAAAGCGATTGTTTGATTACTGTTAGTCTAATACGTTTGTTTCACAGCAGGAATGTGTGTGTATGTGTGTGTTAACTTGAAGTAAATTGTTTCACATAGATGGTATTTTTAATAACTTTTATTTTAAAACTAACAGAAGTTTGACGTACTTGAAATAATATTATTTACAAATCAAATTATCAGTGATTTACTTCAATTTATCTTCAATTATATATTCATTTAATTTCTTGTTATAATCATGCTATAATGTTACTCCACGTAGCATAGTACATTTATTTAAATAGTAACATTTTTACAACAAATAGTAACATTTATTTAAATAGTAACAGCAAATTTTATTATTACTGTGAGCAAGCCTTAATGGCTTGCTCACAGTAATTATTAATATTCTTATTAATATTCCAACTTTTTTTACATTGCATATGATCTTATTTAAAAATGTTTTAACATATACGAATACATACATGTATAAGATCGTCATGTAAATAACAATTGTATATTAATAAAACGTTAAAAAGAAACTTCACTTCCACGTTTTACATCCCACTAGGGAAAAGTGGTGACCTTATTTTATATATAATATTTTTTATCGCTGAAATTTGCTAATCGTTCCTCGCGGTTAGTGGTCACGACGCCGAAATAAAGTTTAAAGTTTTTTTCTATGTATAAAATGTAGCCGCTGCAGTGGAAAGCAACAATTTTTCTTGTCATTGTTAACAATTAGCGGTCAGGCTGTTGTGCAAACATCCGTGAGAGAGTGCATTTAATGGCCGTTTGAAATTGCAAATGTTGCCAGAGCTATCTGCCAGCGTGTGTTGCCTATATAAATAATAGCATGTTTAATTGTACATTAACACGAAACCGGAAAATGGATTTATCAGATTCACGTTTGCAAGCGCTAATATTATTGAATATCGTTTGTATTTGTGCGTACCCTCAAACCCAGTACGTATTGTTTCAAACTCTAGGTACTTGTCCGCGATCGACAATGGTTCTTAGGTAAAACCACACTTTGTTCTCTCTCTATACTGAGTATAAAAAAACGCTTCAAAATCACAAATTGAATCGGGTAGAAAATTTGTAACGTAATAATACAGTACTAACCTTGAATTATTACGTCGTTAAAATATAATCTCGCGTACCGTTCGGTTTACTTAAGGTACGTACGCAGAATTGTAACGTATTTATTTTTTATAACCGACTTTTCATTGAAATAATGGAATGCTTCAACACGAACGACAAATATGAACGAACAATAAATTACATAGCAACAGCTAAACGTTCTGCTACACCACCTGCGGTAAGCGATATAATATAATACATTAATTCTGTCACTCCCACAGAATCAGCAGCATCTACTACAGCAGCAGCAACTAGATAAAATCCAAGTCATGAGCATGACCCTAAAGGTCAATAAATAAAAATATTTTTGTGTTTTCAGTTCAGGAACGATTTAACTTAGCTTATTGATATTAAACTTCCAATGAGTCCACTTGAATATAATGTCTACATTTAACACTATATTATTCTGCAAATAGAAAATATTGTAAGTGTACCTTTAAAATGAAATAATGTATTTAGGGCGGGTAACTATCTTTCAGGTGAAGCTATTATAAAACACTTATGTATCATTTAAGCGAAAGCATTTGCCATCGCTCTGCGCTTATAACCGTCGGTGGCGCGAGGAGTCGTTAAACCGCAATCAAACATTTATATTTCGAACATCGAAATAGAATTAGTTTGATGCAGTTTGACGACGATTTCAGTCAACTGTAGATCGAGCCTGGATAAAACAAACCGCGCGCCCGCCGCCCTGGCAATTTACACACGGTGTGTTTTTTTCGTCATTTGTATCGACAAAAAGGTTGCACAGAAATTAATTTTTGTTTCGAATTCAGTACACGCGTACCCTCGTTTTCTCGTTCTTTCGTTCTTTGCTCCTCGCTCTCTCGTTATTTCTTGTCGTTCCCCTTTCACCGCCTGTTCATGAAGACACGTATATATCAATATATACATATACAGGGTGCCCCAGAAAGAATGGATAATCCTGGAATGCCAAGTAGTA
>DWEI01004017.1:0-12130 GCA_018245875.1 Mysoria ambigua | reverse complement strand
CTAATATTAATAGTGGATGGTGGAACAGGCATTGAAGGGAAACATCACGAGGAAACTTGGCACTACTTGACATTCGCCAACTAATTTTATTGAGGCTCTCTCTGTGCAACAAATAAAAAGTTATAATAGGTTTACGAATTCGTAGATACTCGTCAAAATGCCTCAGTACGAAAGGGTCCTGCAACAGCAACACAGTTGTGCTTTGTTGCTGTGATCATGACTCATGTGCGTTGCTGTGTGTCTTAACAGGGATTTGCGTTCGTGTGTTTTTGTTTCGCATTAACCAAATTCTTGGAAGACTCTTCAACCGGCAAGTGTGTGCCGCCAAAAGATATTTATTTATTTACCTTTTGTATTTTTGTCGATACAATATACTATTGGATAAAGGTTTAACGGAAATGTCTTGTAATTTACGCCATAGTTAAAAACTAAAAAACATAATGAATACGACTATAGCACCTAGACGTACATCTACATAGAAATTCTAAACGTTTTGAGGGATATGAAATATGTATTACATTTATAATATAGTAACGGTATAAGTATAATACGTTAAATGTTTGTACATATTTTGTGACAATGCAATGTACCCGAGTGCATCGGATATACAACAAAAGAAAACTGCAATAAATGCAAAGAAGCTTCTTACTTAATATATGTTTTTTGTAATATAACCTTCATATTTGTAACTTATATCAGGGTATATCGATATTAACACTATTAAACGTTACACAAACCCGACCAATTTCATACCCATACTAATTTGATAAATAAACTATTAAGTTTGTTAATATGTATATCAAGTTGTAGTTTTTTCTGGGCTAAACCGATGATTTTTTTTGACGAATTGTACCTCTGTAATTTTAACAGTAATATACCTACCGAATTGAATGGGGTTGATTAAAATTCACGTTTGTCGAGCCTCGTTACACGAAACCATTGCGCCCTCTAAGACAAAGACGCTTGACAAATCTTGTCTGTCTCATCAGTCGAATTGCTTAATCTAACTTATTTTTTCCGATGCACCAGCGCCACATGGTTACACGTTCTTTATAACGTCGATCCGCCTCCTCTCATTTCACGCCCATTAGTTAAACTTGTTACCTACGCGTGTATCTCCATTAAAATGCAAATTGAACGCCTCTGAAAATGTTTGTGTAATATTTTTTTAAATTTACTACGCTTCGCTGTTCGGTAGTTAGTTCCGGGTCACGTGTTATAAGACGACCTAACTTATTTGCAACGGCACGAGCCGATTTACCTAAAATTTCACTAGCGTGTTGTTATAAACATGTATTTTCTCCAATTCTTTGATTTAATTAGTCTTGTCGAGAAAAAATAAACGAAAACGCCATGCATATTTTGTAAAATAATGGCCAGCGGAAAGTTTTGTATAGATGATCTATACGCAATGATTCGACTATACAGTAGGTCAGATCTATGTTTTAAATGTCGCGAAGGCCGTATATAAAGTTATATGGAACGCGTCTCTATTGAAAATATAAATAAAGTTGTTGAATCCCAACTTAAGCAATGTACAATTCGTTGTGACTTCTTTAAAAATTCGAATGCGATCGGTACGTTACCTAACCGGAAGCTGAACTAGATGTGAACGCTGGAATTAAAAGCGAACAAAGCTAGGGTACATGCTGACATACTGTTGGTGCTCTTGATGACTTTATTGAAATTTATAAAAAGTGTACCTATGATTATTCGATTCTCTTTTAAGTTAATAAACAATAGCGCAAGCACATTCGCTAGCCAGAAACAATTCCGAAGTTGTAGTAAGCGTTAAGTAATTTACAAACTGTTAAGCTGAATTTTAGACAATGCGTTCACGTACTTTAAAACATTTATATGATATAAAAGATAAGTAAGGTAAAACAAACATATGGTTATTTTCCAAGTTGAACTACAATGGTATCTTGGCTCCTTGGAGTGGCCATCGGTTTAAATGCGTAGAAATCTCAATAATTTTCATTTTGTGTCAAGCGATAAATATAAATAGATCCTGAATATTGTATAACTATTGGAATAAATCATTATTACATTGGATACGCACAAGCTGTAATATTTTATCCAGTCCAATAATAATAGAATTTTAACAAGTGTGATGCGGTGTCGCCACACAATTCGGATTTGCGTCGAAACGTGCAATGTCCCAAGATTTCAACTGCTATCTGATCACCTTTTCAATATTTCCATTTAAATGCAGTTTCGCTTACACACGGGTACTTGTGTCACTGCCAGAGATGGAGAGTGAGGCGAACGATAATAAGCGACAAACGTGAATTAATACTGAAGCAAACTGGCCAATATGTTCTTACATCGCAATTACCACTTATAAGTAGTTTCCTCGCTAATCTGCTCGTAAATTTTGCATTGTAATATTTAAAGGACAACATTATTATTTCATATACGTGTATTTCGTTATAAATCCGTACATCGCTCAGCGTTCGCTTGTTAGCGGTGAAACAGTAAGGTTAGCCATTCACGACGCTGCATGTGGGTAACTTAATCCTCTATAGCCAGGTACAAGGTGATAACATCTCTACGTCGTACGCAGTAAGATATAAAACTGTATGCTATCAGTGACAATGACGCCCACGCACGCTACTATGTTTCTTGTATTTTTATCCGTGCATAAATCGGTTTATTTTGTCACGATCCAACAAGCTGTGGATATATTTCTGTTGATTTCTAAAATTTTAATATTAAAAGGTAAAATAGTTTGGGCATTATCTTTGAGAATCACTCAAATAAAATATTTACATTTTACCTTTATAATGTGTAATGTTAAAACACCCTAAATCTACATTTCTTTATGCTCGTCTTGTCAATACTTTAATACCTATAAGTAAACTCTGTTCTAAATTCAAAACAAATAGATTTTTAAATGCACTCTTTTAATTAAATGACCGTCCGTCCTACTGATAGATCAATATCTGCGTAGAATGTGTAGGATGGCGGGCAAAAGGCTAGTTTTGATAATATGCTTAGTGGAGCTTCAAAATATGTTTTCTGTATTTTATAGACCATAGCTGTTTTTACTAGAGTGCAGAATATTGTATTCATGTTTTACTGAATTTATGACGATACCCTTTTGACGCCCACTACTTGAGTTGTGGAGTCACAATAATACTTATCACAGGAACACAGGAACGGACAGACCAATATTTATTATGGTTTTTGGATTTTTATTGCTTTAATTGTTTTATCTTAAAATTATTTCACGAAGCTATAACATAGAAATTACGATAAATTAAACACAAAAACTGATCACAGAAGTTAATGAGATTATAGTAGCAAACAGACTGAACAAAATGTAAAATTTCACAGACATTACAGTCTGTCGGACCTAATTTCTTTTCAAAAATGGCAACGTCTTTCTACACATTATACATGTAACACCAAGGGCCGACGTTTGAAATCTTCATTACATTATGACTGACACCACCTTGACGATATGTAATTATTAGTATTCGTATAGTTACAAGCCAAATTTTAACGAAAAGTATAAACATATAATTTTTTTATACAATAAATTCCCTTACCAGTCATCGGTACACTTCAACCATTAATAAAATCTATAATTTTCAACATAGTAAATGTCAGCCCAGTTACAATGACATTTTTATAGTCTCATAACGCTTAAGCTGCGACTGCTTAAAACACAATTTAAGACGACTCGTAGTTTTGGCCACATGCATGAATAAATAAGTATTATCAATTTAATGCTCAAAAACTCATATATACGAATGAGCGTCACGGAAACCCGTAACCGGACGAGGTGCGTCGCGTCGAACTGAACTTTTTTAAGCGCATTCCGTAACATTGTTAGGTACTTGACGGCGCGCTCCGCTCGCGTTTCCGTCTTGCTGTGGCCGCGGCCTAATCCAATTGCGGGGCGGCCGCCGCTTTGATTACGAGAAGTTGGTGCATTTGTCGTCCGATCCGTGCGCAATTAGTGCTCGAAGGGATTCGTGTGATTTAAACCTCGTCAGAGTCGCCTAGAAGTCTGCGGCGCTTGTGTTTATTTTTCATATTAAATATACTATCGTTGTTGTGTGTGAGCCGGTTCGAGGTTCGTTTTTACGAATGTCCGAAACTAGTCGGACCAACCTGAAGAATATACGGCTTAAGCTGATTCATGCATAATAACGTGTGAAGCTCAGTAAATATTTAGCAATCAAATTAATATTTCAATAAATTGGTACATATTAGTGCAGAAATGTGTTGATATTTCGGTCCAATTGCATGGAACCGTTCGTTTTATAGTTTTCGGCATAATGTCGCAGCCGCTAATCGTATCTTTACTAAGTACTCTTTGCATCGAGTGATACTATTTACATATTACGTATAACTGTATCCTCCTACCGTCCTATCACTGTATCATCCTACCATAAAATTCTCCATTCACGGGTTGTTAGGTTTTTTCTTTTTTAGTTTATCATAGTACACGAATGATTTTCTGCTAAAATTTATATGAATATATCCTATTATAAATACCGTTGCTTGTTTGTTTTAAGATTTCAAGTATTTCACACAAATATTAAATTAAGAAATATCGGGAACGAATTCTCGCTTTATTTCTTGATCTACAATATACTGTTACGCCATGTTGATAATTTTATAGCAAGCCGCCTCTGCCAATACGATTAAACCGTTGACTTTTTAAGGGATTATTTATACACGTTTAGATAAAATCAATAAACAAACCTATAAAGATCTATAAAGTAACCCAATAGGTCTATTATGGGCCGCTCTGGTGGCCAGATAGCGGGCTTATTTCGACATCACTCGACATGTGTTCAACCGACAAGTCTTACGCGTAAAACATTTTGAAAGACCTTTTTTCATCTACTTAAACGCGTACTCTTTCCTAATTTTTGTTTTCCAAATTAACGAGTGTCTAATGAAGTTAAATGCATTCATATATTTGCTTTATTCCATATTTGTTTAAGCAATGTTTTTCCATTCCATATTTTATGACATAACAAAGAACAAACTAACTGGTAGTTATATAACTATTTTTGTAAATTCACGAATAAACATGAGTAAAAATAATAGGAACGTTCACATATGGTATTCGTTAAAGTAATGACTAAAGTAAACTAATTATAATATGCTTTAAAGATAGACATCGTTCGATTAGGTCAACAAATCCAAAAGGTTCATGTGTGGCCGCATTAAAAACCAAAATTGTGCTCGAAGCAACGTCTATTTAAAATCGACGGAAATACTCGGCGACAGCTGTCTGACTAAACGTCATCAATATCAAGAAAGAAGCGTAAAACAATACATACAGACAACATGACAAGTATTTTTTAATGCTTTGAACCTTCGTATTGGTGAAGTGTGCACATAAAATTTGCATTTCGTACAAATGAAGTAACATAATATGCAGCAATATATCATTAAACCAATATGACATAACGTTACGAGCGTGTTTTGCCGATAAAGATATGCAGAACTGTGAGTTTCTATTCCTTTATATCACCAGTTACCTTATTATGTTCCGTGTCATAGGTGGTAAGACCACTATCATACGCCAGGCAAAAATCCAGACTGCGAGACACTACTAGAAATTTCAACTACAATTCAAAGATATAAAATTCCAATCGGACCAGACCCCGAATTCGAACCCAAAGTGTCTGAACCTGAAGTCACATTTGCAACCACTCGATCAACGAGGCCGTCATAGTTTCGTGCAATAAAAATAAAACTTTTATGATATAGTAACTGCGCTGACATAGAGACTACATCATATAGCGTAGGCGTTAAAACATTGTGGGTGGTATTTATATCGGTCAACCGCCAAGAAGTTGTTCACTTGACAACCAATAATCGGCTTTGTTTCATTGCAATTTAAGGATCATATTTTCCTGAGTAGGTAAGAAATTTCTATACATGAGGTAATTGAAAATTGAACTTTAACTCGTTCACATTTACGGTGTAAATTCAATCGGTCGGATTGATTAACATTATTAAAATAATGAGGGCTTCTAAGGGTATCCCAGTAATTTCTCATGTGTTTGTTGTTATTGTGTAGCGAATAAAGCTACTGTTTCTTCCCGTTTGCCGCCAGGACGCAGGATGATGTCGGTCTTTCCTATCTCAGTTTCAAATCATTATATTAGATAGTACTTAGATTCAATACTACAAGAGTTTAAGACTTCGTAATGACTGTTTACGAATTGTGATATTAAAATGTCGATCACATATCAAATCATTTTTGATATAAATAAGATTTAAAAGAAACATAATAAAATATGTATAAAATAGTATATAAAATAGTATATAATGTATAAAATTGTAAAAATATGAACGAGATACAAAAAATTGGAAATACTATTTTTTACTTATCATTGTAATTAAGTTTTCCATCGCAAAGTCAAGAAATAAATAATACAAATGCTTTATTCACTGCAGATAAAATATTTTTTTATTCCAAAGCGGATTAACTCAGAAAAATAGTTTCATTTGATATTTGATACCGCTGGCAATAATTGAAGAACGTTGAATATAATTATGATTGTGCTTAAATTATTTGTCATCCACATAAGATTTAAAGACGCCCGCGGTTTCCATGGGTAATGAGCAGAGGAAATAGCCTTATAAGTCTGTGCATTAAATCATGCACACCCCACACACAGCTATGCTTAACCGCTGTACAGCAGGGAGGTGTTGCAATTTCACGTTGAGACTTAGCTCAGGCTGTATTAAACTTTTTAATATACCTTCTAAGATTCATATGAACATTCATTAATCGAAACTATCATATGACTGTATAGTTACTATAATTACAAAATGTAATGAATGTCAAACAATGAGAATGGTTTTAGTGGCAATGGACATGAGTTTAATTCTTAATTCTACTGCAATAATCCTAGTTTCATAGAAATATTTCCATCATAATATACATACACTATTGACATTAGTATGGTAAATTTGTTTAGATTAGAAAACACATTTGCACCCAATCCGCATACCCAGTCACATAAGCACCTTCTTATGAAATCTCACAGCAGAGGACGGTTAGCGATCGACATGCGCAAGCAAAGCCTCGTCCACACAGTACGTCATTTTGCTTGCGATGCGGCGACGGAGTTTTTCGTACGAACAACGTTACAGTTCCAATGTGACGAGCACTGTGACGCACGCAGACAGCAGTATGTGCTGTTCCACTACACAATTTTCAAGCGCATACGGACAATGTGCAAATAATCTTAACCATTCCAACGTATTGTACAAATGGAATGACTTGGGCCCGTGGACGCTTTTCGATCAGTCATCATGACTGTTACACCTTGTTCCACTAAAGAATGAACTGGTTTTTTTTCATTTGTCTTTAGGTATGCGAAAGTTCGCAGACATCAGTAGAAAGTAAAGGTAGATAATAAAAATATTATATTAGACATCTACAGTAGATTTACTTTAATTTTCATATCGAACATTGCAAATTATGTATCCGAAAAGATTGCTTTCAATTATGGTATATTTTATTAACAGAATCTTTTATTAATTACGTATTATACCTATTAACTATTATACAATTTCCGGTCCAGTAATAATTTTCGAGCCGGAAATCAAACCTAGGCCCTCTCGTTCAGCAGTCCCACTTGCAACTACTTGTTCAAACAGGTAGTGACAATTAAGACATTACATTATGAAGTAATAATGTATTGAAAAATCAATTGACGTATTGAAAGTGTATACGATGACTCATTGACAAACGGTCGTATATTTTTTGGTGACTAAGTGAATTTTACAACATTTAGAATATTCTAACATTTAGAACATTTAGAACATTTAGAACATTTAGAATATTTAGAACATTTAGAAAATTTAGAACATTTAGAATATTCTAGAATATTGTCAGTTCATTCTCTATTGTATCCGCTTGTACTATCACTACAGGTGAAATATCTAAGCCTCGTTCTATTCGCTGCACTAAATGTCATAAGTCGAGTAGCGAATCAAGTGATGAAAAAAACCTTAACTATCAGTAGCAGATATTTCTAAAGTTAAACTGCAAGAAATATTTTTCACGATGATAGAACTCATGTAGTTATTGAGATCACGATCTATTGAATACGAAATTTGTGCCAAGTACAGTCAAGTAGTCTAGTTTTTATGTTTCATAACGAATGAATTTATCTTTGCGAATGAATTTATGTGAATTTTATCTGAAAGACCAAATAACGAGACGAGAGGTATTTTTTTCCGGAATAGAAGTGGCTATCGGAATATAATCCATCGTATGTTAAGCGGATGAAGTCAATAATGAAAAAAATGCAAACTTGGTTATTTGAACTTTTATACAGGTTTTATATTACGCTATCTGTTTAATATAGAAGAAATGAAAATGATAACATCGATTTAAAAAACCCTAACTCCAGTTAATGATAAGGAAAAATAATTTAAAGTATAATAAAAATATTTTATACTATGTTAACTCTTACTTAGGCTAGAGGGGGTTTAGAACTAAAACTCGCTTGTCCCAATAGCTATACTGCTCGAAACAAAAAGCTGCTGTAAACAAAAAACTAATTTCATGAAAATTTCCAAAACATTGCTTCCAAACGAGCCGGCGAGCCCGAGCCACGTATGAATCATATCGGGTCACTGTACATACACGGCTATTGACAGTTCGTCGTGCGGCAGTCGGTAAACACGATTTACATGAATCAATGTATGAGAATGTCCACGCTCTAACAACGATGCGGCGCGCTTAGCGAATTGAATTGTACTCGTATTTTATTGTTGTACTAACTAACTTGATGAAACATATTTTTAATCATTTTTAATTTACGAAGCTTGCCGCCTATTCCATGGGACGAAAACGTAACTGGTGAAACGTGGGAGTATTGTACATTCCTCTGCCTACCTCTTTGATCATTACAGATGTGCTATTACATTGACATTTTTAATTAAATATCGTAATAAACTTGTATGTGGTAGTTGCTATTTTTTCTATGGCCCTAACAATTCTACTAATATTCTTATCTAATATTAACAATAAATATATTATTCTCGTGTTTAATCCATTGTGTTAATTTTTCAGATGGCGATATCTTATCATAGTTTACGCTTAATTAATGCATTAATCATAAATAAATTAGTCGATCTTACTATGACTTACTATTGTAGTAATCATTTTTACCTTAAAATAATATCTCAGTAAATTAAAAAAAAATGTTTATATAATCTTTGAAGGTGCCATGTTACAAAAAATTTATCATTGTATTCTTAAAATTTATATAAAAAAATAAGGGAATTTATATAAACAGTGAGAAATAGTACAAAAACCTCAAGAAACTGAGCTCACCTTCCTTTAATTTATTCCGAAACAGATGACAAAGAGTCCGTGAAATTGAACGGCCCAGAACAAAAAAGTCAGAGGGCATCAGAAATAGATCTGACAACTTCTGAGTTAACAAGAAACAGTCAAAACCACAAATATTCCGTAAAGTCATATCGATTACTTCGGCGTTTTGACCGTGAGTTAAGTAGAAGTTATTAAGATATTACACTTTTTAGTAATTCTCACCGATTAGAGTTTAGTTTTCTTATGCAGATTTACTACACCCACTATCAACCTGTTTTTAGTCTACTGTAGGCTTCCTCTGAGATGTTTTAAGCCATAATCTCAATGCTGGGCAGGGTTGCACTTAAGCAATCTTACTATTATTAGGTACCTAAATTTTAATATTGGGTAACATTTACGAAAATGTTTCTTAATACCAAACTAACGACTGCGTATTAAGTAAGGTAAACGTAACATCACGCCTGTTATCTCTGAAGAGGTAGGTAGAGAATTGTAGTACTCTCCCATCTCTCATTTTTACATCCAACTATAGAATAGATTATAAACTTATTGTTATACACAAGACACATTTCCAGACTCCGAGACACAACTAGGAAATCTGAAATAGAAAAAAAACAGGGCCTGACCCCGAATTTGAACCCACCTTTATTATTTAAATCCTTCATAAAACAATTTTATTAAGGAAATATAGCTAAATAATATATGAGAGTCCCATTATTCAGTTTAAAGTAATCATAGCAGATGCTGGACGTTGCAATAAGAAGGCCAATAATAGAATTATAAAAAATGTGTGTTTTTATAATTTTATTATTATGTCTCTACGTACTCTACGTCTAGTCATTTCTCTATCATTTTTACGTTCCTCATTAGTTGGATGATTTCCAGTCTAAGCTGCCTGCCAGATATTACACTGAAAAAAATAGTTTTTTTACATACGAAAATCTATATTAAGATTCTAAGGTCTGATTTATATATTATACTATCATTATGATACCAAAAAATACTGTAAAATATTTTTTTTTAAAGAATAGATGACAAAATCTTGCCTTCGCCTTAAATAAATTTTGACAAATAGTAATTTAATCTTGCAACAAGTTCTACATTCTCACGAAAACGATCTCTTTTGATATCGATTTAAACAAGGTCATTTTTTTTAATAATATGATATCAGCGTTACCGGAAGCCACCCGAGACTTTACAAGTAAAAATACACGTTTGAAACTGAAATAATAATGTTTATGTTACCTCGAATTCAAATATACACTTTGTACTGTTTTTTTCTATAAAAAGTCTGGAAATACCTATAACTATACTCCAAACGACTGTTGCCGGTTTTAGAACCATGCGACCCATTTTACCGCTACATTAAACATACATAGAACTAGTGAGCTTATTAATATTCATATTTTAACTATTCGTTACAACGACGCCTGATGGCGATCGAGGCGTGGCTATCCTGAGACGTGGCACGCTTGCCGAGAAGTGCTTATGTCTTAAATAATTGAAATTTATTAGAATCGGGCAAAATATACGTCAGTAGAGAAATTCCACGCTCTGGCAATCTGAAACCGAAAATATTTAACGAAAAGAGTTCATCCTGCTTATAAGTATGTATTAAGGTATATGTAATAGCTTGAGATACTACTAGCGTCTACTGGTAGGATAGCGGTAGGATAATTCAGTTTTAAAGCTCCTGCACTTACCCACTAAAATGTATTCAATAGGAAACTCCAAGGTTAGTAGTTACTCTTCTTGGAATTTCGTATTAAATACATGCATGGAATGTACACATATGCATGACCTTGACCTCTGTTGCTGAGTTCAGCACCAGAGGCCAAGGCCATGCATATGTTTACTTCGAAGTTTGTTAGCCAGTCGTTACGAATGAATCTTATACCAAAGAAGACCTCGCATTGAAAAATAATTTTATATGAGGCCCTGTTTTATAACGTCCATATGGTAATCATTAACTGTTTAATATATTCATTAAAAAAAAACCTTTTTTAATAAGAGTTTCTCTCTGTTATGAGAGATACAGATTGCGAATAGCATACTAAAGAAATCAAACGTACAATTTGCATGCTATTCCTATCGCTGAACATATAAATTTCAGATTGGCCAACTGCGGATAAGTATCAATACAGTTCAACAACTAAAAGCCTTTCATATAACAGCAATAACGTAAAATAAAAACCAGTACAGCCTTTTTAAAGTGTATTGTGAATGGCAATTGGCTCATTCCCTATTTCATAGTGGGGCGAAAAACGTAATTATAAAAGCGTTCTACACCTTAATGCGAACATCTTCAGGCAGAAACATGACGTTTAATGTGTTCGTTCCGTATTGAGGAAAAGGTTACTAAACGTATCTGAACGTTAAGTTGCTAAATTATCTCGGCTATGTCCCAGTTGACATCATTTGTCCTCCGAACGACTATATTCAGTCTATACATATCACACTCAAGATTTTACTCCAATGATGGAGCTTTCGAAACAAATTATTCAGTACCGGGATATATTATGGAGAATAAGTTAATTAAAAGCCAGTTCATCCGTTGTTTCGTTCCGCCACATTAAACTTGCAGGCAGTTATCCATTCTCTCCTCGAACGCAACATCGATATCGCAATGAACGAAGCCTTTGCGTTATTATTCAATAATGTATCCCGTGAAACCTTAATGTGATTTTCGGGATTCATCGAATGGTGCTGTTTTTTTTGAATCGTTTTTTTAACCCTTATGTTAGCAACCGGGTACCCGGGTACCCATCATGGTGTATTTATATGAATAACTCAAAGAAA
>DWEI01004016.1:0-12130 GCA_018245875.1 Mysoria ambigua | reverse complement strand
GGATAGAGACATTTGGCACTCCGTGCTCTCTGCCTACCCCGTAAGGGACTCGGCGTGAAGATATGTATGTATGTATGAAATAAGAATAATTATGCAAATGCAATAAACCAGAGTTATATTACCAAATCCTTGGAAAAGTGAAATTCTTAACAAGATACGACACAACACCTACTCGCACCTATGCGAGCGATTTCAACCTGTACTATGATACAGATACGCATGTAATATTTCATTTCCCGCGAAAATATATACGTTCTCTTTGTATTCACAACACCAACGTGTTTAAAATATCGAGGAGAATTTTCTCCGAAGTTCGCCGGTACATTCGTCCGATTGACGGGGAGGAGAAAATTTCCGTTTTATTTATCGGCGCCGCGGTTCGGCATCGATCCTTCCGTTGAGCACTCGCTGAGGTGTCGACAAGAGCAATGGCAAACTGTGGACGCAAGTGAAACGTACCCGCACGAGCTGACCGCAAAGTAAATCCGTTTACATTCGTTCGACGCGTTCCATTTTAATATGTGTAGCGTAGAGATAACTGATTTGAAAATTATAAAAGTTTTATTGAGAAATTGTGTCTTTATTAGCAATAATTTTCGACGCTAATATTGAGATGTGGGGACCGTAATATTTAGTTAAAAATGATTCAGTAATGTAATATAATTTCATTTATTCAGCGGCCTACTATAACTGTCCACTACTGAACATAAGCCCCCCCTCCCCTAGAGCGTGCCACGTAATGTAAAATAATTAGTACCTATTGTCCTATTATCAATATTGTATGAAAATGTTAATAATAACATTAGCTGACCGTAACTTCAATTCATTTTCGTTCTTTCAAACGCTTGCAATTTTAATTTATAAGGCAAAATGTTTATATGTTATAAATGGTTCTTCGAATATGGTTCTTTATTAGCAATATTTTCCGTTTACGGTACGAACGTTAAGATTTTAAACTATTGTATACAATACCGTTAATTATAGCCGCTATTGTTTCATTTCGTTAATATATAAAGTAACAATGACCTTGAAAGATGAAACTGTGAACCAGTCATCAATTATCTCCGCTAGCAAAAAGCTAACAATTACTCAAGACTCAGACAAACAAAAACAATTTGTAGCTTATATTGCTATTGAGTAAACACTGTACACTAATAGTTCATATCCTGGTTCCGGTACAATTTCCTCAACTAAGTTTTTCTAGACTTTGAACTTATTGCATAGTGAGTTGTTATATTAACCGTTGAAATGTGGGAGTGAGCGACATTGCTCTGCTCACCTCTTCGGGAATTACAGGCGTGGTGTTTTTTCATCTTTAGTAGTGGATTGGAGAATAGATTTTTTTCCCGATTTATGGCAATAGCCCCACCTTCTAATCCTTAGCGAGACGTAAACTTTATTAGTGAAAAGTGACAATGTAGAAACTCCATTCCTTTGCCTAATTTTTCAAGAGTTACAACCATGATGGTACGTTGTCTTAAAGTTTAGCTTGTATACTTATAAATATGTAAAAATGATAAATATCTTGACACATGACCACACCTAAAGCAATGATCCTAAAGTAGACAGATCCAGTTTAATGGTACTCAGACAGTTGATAAACTACATACAATCCATATACTTATATGGAAACTATTTTTTTTATGAAATGAACAAATCATTGAGCGTTCGATTTAAATTGGATGTCTCGCGTACCTAGCCACGTCTGGTTACCCTAAACGATCGGCTCAATGGGATAAATAACTTCTGATGTGGATTCCAAGTCGACAGTACTTGACAAAGCCCTGTCAAGGCACTAAACGCGTTTGAAGATTGAGAGAAATGTGGTGAAATAAATCTTTGAAGCTTTTCTAATAGGATTTCTTTCACTTAGTACGGATAGGGTGTTTTTGGATAAAGGGCTTTACTTGTACTTTTCAAAAAATAAATAGCATGTGCTCAGGCACAACTAAGCTTTTAAATAAAATAATATATATTTGAACGTTTTATTTATGTAGCTTGCATTTAAATATAAATTGGTCATCGCTTTTGTTAAATGTTTTCAATAAGAGGGAATTCACTAAAATGCGACCGAACCTTGAAAACGAGGCTCTACACCCTAGAGTTTTAACTAATACACTTAATTTTAATTGACCCTCATGCACACACACTTTGAATGCACGTATTTTCTCACCTGTAACTGTATGGTATGTATGGTAAAATTTAAGATGAACTGTGTTAAATGTTTCATGAGGTTTTTATACACATGACTACATATGTACGGGCTTGACTGACATATTTCTTAAGCTAGTCAAGCGGAGACAGTATCCGCGGCCAGCGCGCTGCTATCGGCAGGAGATCAGGACTAAATGGCTCGTACTCATACGGGTCTGAAACTGGTCGGGTCATTCCGAGATGACATATGTGAGTTACGCCGGGACATGCAATCAAGACGAATACTATATAAACACCTGTGACGTCATACGTATATCACCTATTTAATCACACGCTACGAGACCACTGATATGTTCGTTACGCAGTTTTCATATTCACCTAAATTTTCATCAGCAAACATTCAATCCCTTTAACTTGTCACAAACTCGAATCGCTATATAATATATGAGAAGCAGAATTACATCATGCATTACTTGATAGCAATAGATTCAACAAATCTTCCAAGTGATAAAATGTTAGACAGGTTTGACAAAGACGATGTTTTAATTTTCCATTGGGATCGATCATTCAGTCGACGAATCAACACGACTTCAAATAAAAACCCATAATCCACTGTATAGCAGATAATGCGGCGGGTATCGTTGATGAATATTGCGCATTTTACAAATTTCAATCAAACGAAAACAGTCCACTCACGGTCGCTCGGCGGCGCCGTGCTCGCGGCGGCCCACAGCACCATCGCGGCGACGACAACGCTGACGCAAGCCATCGTGGACGCACTGAAGCTGTTCACTTTACACGCGTTTATATAGCGGCCGCGACTGCCCACGGCCCGCCATTACCTTTAACCGGACAGACCTTGGCAATTGGATGATCGCGCCTCATTGTTGCAGGCACCGATGTTATTGTTTAGATAATTGGAGCGTCGGTTACGGTGGTACGTTTTATTTGTATTATACGTACGTACATATAAATGTGTGTTCGTTGTTTGTATCGAATGATTGTTTATGGTGTTGTTTAAAAAAAGAGTTATTGTATTCTAGATATGACGTGTGTGTTAGAGATATTTGGTAGGTGTTCGGTGCTCTGTGCCTACTCCGTAAGGGACCTGACGTGAGGTATATTTGTATGTTTATATATAATGTACTGGCAAGTTACAATGATTAACATTCATTACATACATGTATATTATGTACATCTTGTTTATGTAAACCATATCTTTAACTGTATTTCTGTTACTGTTTCAACTTGTAGTCGCTGAACTAATTTTAATAAGTAGAGGATTGGTTGCTTCAACACAGCCCAAGAACAATTTTTCGTGTTATTTTATTTTTTATATAAAAAACTATTATTTTTATCCAAAGCTCTACTAAGGCCCGCCCTTAGTTTTTTTTTATTTATTTTGAGGGAATTTTTTTCTATTTAGCAATAGACTTACATTTTACTAAAGTCTCATCTGATAGAAAGATCAGATAAATATAAAAATCTTAATCGATACAATTGTCAGAATCGATTAAGATGTTATTACGGCGTTTGAAGCCATAATGAATTTAGTACTGAATAATTTGTTCGATCACCCTCGTGTTCATAGTATATTATTATTAATTGTAAAATGTTTAATATATTGGTAGTATCTATTACTAAACACAGATTCCATAATCCCCATACTCCGTTTTACAACACAGGGGATATGGTTTAATGGTTGTAATTTTTTTAATACAAAACGACATAGGTCCTTACTAAGTGATTCTGACTTATGACGTCTTTTAAATCTGCTAAGCGCCGTCCTCGCCATCGTGTTCCGCAGTTGAACATGCGCACATGTGTATTATGTAAAGCTTCGTACGTCTTCGAGCAGGATGTCGTTTTATTCCTGGAAACTCTTCATCTGCATAAACTTTACGCGTAAAATTCCCGACGAAGACTTTGAGCGGCCGAATCACAATTTCATGCTAAACTTTCGTCACACACGCAACACGACGCCCGTTATGTAATCGGGCGAAGTTCGTTACATTTTTCTCTCGGATATCATATACATACATGTACAGAATATTCCCTTACGGATTTGAGGAGGCTCTGACATTGTTTAAAATTTGATCTCGCGTAAATCAGTATTTTGGCTTAACATATTTCAAGATATTTGAATAATAAATGTTTTTTCATTTTCTTTAATAGTTTAAATAAATGCTACTTTCAATTGACAAACCTTAAAATAAACTGTATTTACATTATTAATTTATTACATCGTGATATACACATAGTTGTATAAATATTGTAAGATCTGAAAGTTGATGACGTAATACCAACTTCATGGTTTGTAGAAATATTGTCTGGATGGATGATGTAACATCATGCCTGTAAACCCCAAAGAGGTAGGCAAAGGAATAAAGTTTATACCTATGTTTCACCTATCGCTAGATTCGTCAAACACCGGTCCACTACTAGAAAATTACCTAATTACAAACAGATGATAAATATAAAAAAATACTCAAACATAACGATAATGCTAAAACTTAAATGTATATGAAAGTTAAATGTATATGCTAAAAGTTGAATGTAAGAAAATCTTGACCATGTAACGCGCGGCGTTAGCCCGCGACACGGTGCGTTCGGCGCGGTGCGTTGAAGTCGAAACCGGCCGGCGTGGCAATCGATACAAACGCGTTGCGAAGCGTCTTCAGTCAGGGGATGCCACCCTAAGTGCACGCCGCCCCAAACAATGCGCAGTTACAAGCGTCCGTAGCGACACTAAGCGCTACATTGGCCTTTTGTAACGGCCGGGACGAGCGTCTGTTTTGCATGCAATAGGCATGTGATACTGTGTCTATCGTGCTGTCCGGGATCCAGTATGAGTATGCTTGTTCTTAATATTCTTAAATATTACATAGACATTAAATTAATAAAGACACACATTTGCATAAACACACATTGCATTTGATGCATATGTGTGTACTCAGGTCTTGTATAAAACTGTTTGTAAAAGCTGTTGTTTAGAAGAGATTGGTTGCATTTGATTATTTTCAACAGAAATTGATGGAAAATTCGACCTAACTAGAATACCTATAAGCTCGAGGGGGTAGGCAGCGGAGTGTAGTACACTTCTACTTTGCACCGTTACATTTAGGGTCCACTATAGACAGGGGGTGAGCCTATTGCCGTACAACAGACATTAATGCTAACTCCAAGCCAGCACTAGAAATTTTAGCTAAAAATTCTAAGTTAGTACTCACCTGGGATTCGAACACAGAAACTTTCGATCAAATGTAACACTTGCAACGATTCGAAGAACGAGTCAATCAGAGTTTGTAGTGAATTAAAATTTTTATGTTGCTGCCACAAATAGTGGAATATAAATAAATATTATTTTGTTGCTGATATACAAATAAATAGGTAAAAAAATAATGTTTTTCAGATACATTACAGAAGCGTTGTTAAATGTCAGAAGTATGGTCGAATTCCTCTCGTCGTATCATATCCACGGACGCACCGTACTTTTCGTAATACAGTACAAAAACCGACCACCGCCGCTTAAACAGACTTGCGTGATTCAAAACAAATTAACGTGCGTCAAGATACGATCGCATACTTTTAACGACGCGTCACGAAACTTTGCCAAATTATTTTTCAAAGCGATTTCTTTGAAAATTAAAATGGCTAGACAGTCCAAATAGCATTCCAGCTAATGGGGCTTACATGATTGACATATATTTAGGTTTAGACATTACGAATGACACGTTGCTTCAATTAGAATTTTCTAGAATTACGTTTGTTTATGTACACCGTTGAAAACAAGTTTTCGGGTTAAATCGTTATCATTAGTATATCCGAGACAGCACTTTTAGGTATCACTGTACATATTTAAGAGTATCGTCTTACAAACCGAGGTCATTAAACCAATGACTCGAGTTCTATGTACGTATGAACGTATACATTACGCATTACTTCCGCCGTGTCGTCTAGACTAGTAAATTGTTTATCTTAAATTAGCATCAAAATGTATCCGTTAAGTTAATTTTGAAACGGTTAAAATGTACTTTTTTAATTTTCTTCATGCCAAGTTGACTTACGAAGTTTGCCTTTACAAGTACAATAAAAGGTATACGTACCTCATTTAATATGAATTCATTCATGGTAATATAATATTTCACTTTTATTGAAATATTTCGTTTTCAAAGGCTGTAATAACTGTGTAAGATTGAAAGGTACCAATACGTTACCTCGCTTTCGCCATAAGCTAAGTCGCCATGGAATATTAAATCGTTAAAACTAACAAAATATTTGCGATTAGTATAATAATTTTATTTGTGTCGTTCGTTCTAAAGAACAATCTTGTGCAAGGGATCATTTAATGATACAACTGTACGATAAAAAGTTATACATTATTGTACTTCGTGTATTTCTAATTATTGGTTTATATATATTTTACGAACGCCGTATTGCTTATATTATACTAGTATGTTATCTTCTGATTAATGCCGATTGACATGACTAGATCATAATTTATATTTATATATAAACCTTTGCATATGAGAAGTTTATTTAATTAAGAGATTAGTTTAATTATTAAGTGTACACATATAAATAACTCAATATAGGCATGTAGTTAATTTTGTGTTGTTGGCGTCAAATATGAATTTTGTTCTTATTGTTCGTATTCGTGTGAAATTAAATTCTTGTTTACTCTGCATGTGTACGCAAACGATATGCTTGATTGTAAACCAGATATTGTTCCGTTTAATGTTCAGCGGAAGTAAATAGAGCGCGCGAGAACACAGGACGCATTCGATTTTTGAAATTAAAATCAATAACTCTTGTTCATGTTTATAATCGAGGTGAAAATTGGATTAGCTTTGTTATGTTACGTAGAAAGGAATGAAAAAATAATGTAGGAATTTCCGGGTCGAAACTCCGATTGCGTTCCAATTTACGCGGGCTATAAATATTGTTCTTTTCCCTAGTTAGTCTAAACTCGCCTCATAATTCTGTCTCGCTCCCGGAAATCTTAACAACTTAAAGTGGATGTTTTCATTTGACTTTTCTGTGAGTTTGTATACGATTTATAAAAACAAGTGTTATTTTTGCTATGCAGTATATATAATACACATATTGTATATAAACCAGGATTTCGTATAATGAAATTTATTTGTATGTTTAAAAATACATCAGACGATACGTCATCTCGCAAGTGGAGTCACACCGAAACCTTACCCTAGTTAGTCGTCGGGGAGAACTTTACCCGTAGGCGGGACAGAAGGGGTTAATTTCTGCACGGTGAGGGGTGGTTTCTGTGAATCCTTTAATGTCGTCGTTTGTAAGAATATTGTAGTTAGTAAACATTCGCAATTAAGTGCTTAGGGTACATTTTCCTTAAGCTGCCTAGATTTTTGAAGTGTAACTTAGACATAATTATTTAGTTCCTGTATCATTTTATGACGGCTGTCTCTAAGAAAAAGATGATGCTATGTACAAAATTTAGTATTGAGTTCTTTGAGCGACCGCTTCCCATTTATGAAGGATGGGGTCTCCATAGAAACCAGGTCTCCATAGAAACTAATAGGAATAGGTAGCAATCAACGGCTTAGTGGCTTTAAAAATGAACCGAATTATCAAGGCTTCACTTGTTTATTTAGATAAAAATAATTGTTATATGATTTGTACAATATGTTAGTGTTTTATTTCTTTCCATCAGTAACACGTTTTGCCGGTAAAAGTTGAATTGTCCCTTACCAGTGAATTTCTCACAGACGTATTTACTTACTTATTTGTTTATACATTTTGTGTCGTTTAATGATGACAATCTATTATCCCGTATAAGATATTATCTTTGACAAACACATACCTTGTATTCTTGCTCGTTGTTACATCTCTCTGAGATTTCGTTAAATTCGTCATTCGCTAGTCTCGTTGGTGCTAAATTGTCCCCTGCGTTTAAATCGACAGCTTGACAAAACATCGTTAACGTTCGTGTCAATTCGCAGCTGGTCGCGACTGGGGGTTTATTAACAGAAAATACAATAATAATCTCTGGGGATCACTCACACACGGTCATTTAATTGTACAATATATTGAGAATCTTCATACGGTTTTATTGTCTTTTGTGTATTTACAGCTGGAAAGATATAATTCCCTATTAATACATCTCACTTGTTGAGTTGTAAGAACATATTAATATCGTTTGTTTTCTGAATAAGCTTGTTTATGTCTGTATTCCTATGAGTATATCATTAGGTCACGTTTCTTACGGGGTAGACACAGCACTAGAGGGCAAGTACTTCTATCTTTGCAGACCCTGTCTTCTTCTACATTTATCCCTTTATGTTAAGAGAAAGTTATGCCGGTTGCAGAGAATAGACTCTCGCATAAAACGGTAAACCTAGTTGGTTAGAATCATTTTATATTTGGCAGATTTCTAAAAGTTTTTCTAAAAAGTTATTTCAAGTTCTTGCATAAGTAATGCATGGACCGAAAACATCCGATATTAGAAGCGCCGCAGAACGCTTGGTAGCTTGCATTTCATTCGATTCCATTTTTAAATTCCTTGAATTACGTGCAATGGATTCGAGTGTCTTATTTTCTCTCAAAAGGTGTTACGTAACGATTATGTGAGTATATTAGACTATATGCGAATATTTTCGAAAACATTTGGTGAGAATTTCAAATTTTCAGCTTTGATTGTGCTGAACTGAAATATTATGGAATCTTCTTTTTCCTACTACCGGTATTAAATATATGTATGTAATTCATGTATTTTAACGTCAAATACTGTGTTTTTCTGTTACAAATATCCGTTATTGTAGTATTAATTACTATGCAAATTTTCATACTGCATTTGTTGTTTCAGACGGCAGAGGTACCGTTGTTTTATAAATAAGGTAAGTTCAATCCTTTGTTTTTTCTACAGATAAGCGTAACTTTTAATCTCGTATCATTTGACCTGATCAACCATTTGCGAGGTAATGCCTTAAATAGCAACATAATAATTAATTAAATGGATAGACATGTGTCAAATATGTTTTTAGAAATTTCGTTTTCTATATAAAATACAGATCAGTAACACCCTAAAAATAAATCTTTAACCAAAATATAAATTTTCATAAAAGTTTTAATAATGTAGGAATTATATAGAGTCATAAATATATTTAGTAAGTACATAACGTTATTAAGTATGTATCTAAGTATATATGTAAGTGTATAAGTAGATATATAAAACTAACGTAATGTTATTTTGTAATACACCTAATGATAACGCTTATAATTAATTAAATTTTAACACGGCAGCTTCAAGCAAAATGATTCCTGTTATTGTAAAAAAATTATAACGCCGTACATTCATACTTTATTAAAAGCATGTAATATTTAATCTATCATTTTAATCAATAAACCTATCATTAACTTAATATGTCATTTTGAACAATAACATATATTTATTGAAACGAAACACTGGGATTATTGTAGACTTGCACGCCATCTGTAATTGGTGAGACAGACTACAATACAATGGGTAGCATGAGTCATGCACAATGAGAGGGGAGGAACGGCTGGGAGGGTTTCTACCCCAGAATTAAATTTGAAATTCGTAATGTAACGCTCAGATTATAAATGATCGGAAACTCGAATACATTTGAATGTGATTTTGTTTAAAAAAATGTAGCCATTAGTGTTATTGGATCGTGCTTTGGTTTTTTGACTTGAGTTGGTGTTAATTTGAATTTCCAATTTGTCAAGTTCCATAAACTGATTTTTATTCACAAAAATTTATATAAAATATCTTGTTCATTTAGTTCCGTTTAATGTATTTCCGATCCGAAACAGTTGGTTCTATCCGCTATTAGCTTGTGCAATTTGTTTCTAACAACTTTTTTCTCCTGCTCAAGAGATCTTATCTGCCTTCTAAATAAGAAACCAGATCTGCGGATGTAATGGTAATAATATATTTTCATTCTGTCTTTATGGCGATGACATTGTCGATAAAGTAATAGCTGTGCCAGCGATAAAATAGTTGTTCAGAGACAATGGTTAAACGATATCGTTACAAAGTGCCCAAGATTACTGAGATTTGTGGCGCTACGCATTTACATTCCTGACGTTTGTCGGTATACAAAATGTGTCTGTCGAGTGTCTGGCGGTGACATCTATTGTCGTACGGTAACAATGTGGAGAACATATTTTTTGTGAAAAATATTTTACTATTTGATTTTTACCCTCGACCAGTGCAGCTTATCGCTTTGTATATACGCTGTAGCAGTGTAGGTTATGGCTTCAACCCTTCTCATTTGTTAAAGATATCCGTGTTCAACAATGTCGCGATAAAGTGTTTATTAATGATAACGACAATTGCAGTGATTATGTTTCGATTTATTGGATGTCATCTGTAAAGACAACATGTTATCATACTTATCCACCATTAAGGTATGTCAGACATTTCTCCTTATCACTCCGTTTCTAAAATAATCGCAATTCATAAGTTGAGCTCAAATATTGCGCTCTTTCCAGCGCTTACGGTGCAAAATGCACTGGCTTCAGACCGCGATAAATACAGTACAAAACAATTAGTTACACGGAAGGCAAGAATCTGTCTCGTACTGCATCGCTTTAGCGCCGAGGGCGAGGGTACTAATTGCTCCGATTCACAGCAAGCAGCAGAGCGTACCGAAGGCGAGCTGATTGATTGTTTGTGAGCTATGAATTTAATTAGGGCTAGTTCAATCTTATTTCAATTTTAAATTGCTGAAAGCCCGCCTTTAGTTCTTCTTCCCTTACTTCTCTTTACGTCTCACTCAAATTATATAGCTGTTTAGTTCTCAACGAAGGTTTGTAAAATATAAATACATTATAATAACACTAGTGAAACCTCGAAGTGTACTATACTCTTTTGCGAACCTTTTCGGCGATTACACGCGTGATGTTACGACTGACACGTATTGCCACACCTCTTTCCCATGTGTACGCGTGTGTGACCGTACGCTATACACTCTAATCTCATATCAATGTCTCTCATACGAGTAATTACCATAATTTGTCAGAATAGTGATTGATATTTGTGAGTCACTTTCGTGATTGACGTCGATGTCACTTGGCAGATCATAAAAAGTAATGTATGTAAATGCGTTAACTAACGCGGGCGTCGATAACGAACTATTTTTTTTTACTTCTGTCATTTCTTGTTAGAAAAAAAACTTAGAGATTACTAGAATTTAACATATTCATATTTTTACTTGTTTAACATAATTTAAATGTTTACTAAAATTCAAAAACACACAATGAAAAATAGATATAATTGCACTTTTTGTTATAGACGAAGACTACGTCCTGTGATTAGTTATGATACTCAATCTTAAACAATATAAAAAAGATTTCGTATAAGTTTTAAACACAACTTGGTTGCTTGTGCTGGGAGTTTAACAATAGGTATACCACCTATCCCACAGAAATGTGGGAGTGTAATACTCTTCCCTGTCTACTTCTTCGGACATTACAGGCGTGAGGTTACGTATGTTTAAACTTAACCCTTAATTCACTTATATACCTAGTAGTTGCAATAATTTGAAATTGTTTCCTGTTCCGAGCGCATGTGTCGGTCGTTACCAACTTGTCATATTAATACTCAAGTTATTTCATAAATGCATGTATTTGTATAAAGCGTCGTGTCTACGGCGAGCAAGCGCCGGGGAATGTCAGCATATTATGCATTACGCTTGACTCTACATCGCAAACATGATGCTTGTGACGCAAAAACCCGCGTACAGCTCATGAAAGTCAATTCTCGGCGAGGCGAGAACTGTTAGAAAGTCATCTTCATTTGATATTGTCGGACGGGTGGGCTCTATATTGTGCGCCTTGTAAAAACAGCGCCCATGTGTTTGTGGCTTTAACTCTACAAATGTCACTTTAGGTCAGTTTATGTTTTAACTCTTCTTATATCATTTCAAGTTTATTGTTCCAAGTTTATCTTGTTAAAATATATGTATAAAAATTT
>DWEI01004015.1:0-12132 GCA_018245875.1 Mysoria ambigua | reverse complement strand
TGAATGTACGTAATAAAATATAGATTTGTAAAAAGAACATTTTTTAACTTTGCACTATTTTATATTTTAAAGTTACTATCGTTTTGTAACTATGTAAGAAATATATAATTTAATAATAACATTTATCTTTGCAAACGATTTAGTGCAATAATATTTTATTCCCATATTTCATTTGTGTTAAGAACAAACGATCTGTGTATTTAGAGTCGAACATTAAAGATTTCTAAGCATCAATGTAGAAAATTACATTGAAAACTCTCCCAATGTATTATAAAGATTTCCTGGATACCTGTAATGGATGTGAGGATCGCACAATGACCGCAATAATACCGACAAAACCAAAAATATTTTGCAAAAATAAATAAATATCTTGGGACATCTCCACACACGGCCACCTGGTCCCAAAGTAAGCGTCAAGAGCTTGTGAAATGGTAACCAGGCGGCTGATAAACTAAAAATATACATATAAATATGTACCTAAATAGATATTTTTTACACGCAGGCACAGAACAAATACTTGTGCTCATCACACGAATATTCATTCTGGGTGGGAATCGATCCCACGACCCCCGGCGCAACGGTCAGGTTCACTAACCTGTGCACCCTTATACAAGTTTTAGTTTAGGTCAAAAAAATTAGAAGAAATAGTCACTTAGTTCTTAAAGTTTGAATATTTATTTATTCAATCACAACATGATCCAGAATAACAGCTGATTCCTTTGACTTACATCAAATGCAAGAATAATATCATTAAAGGCACACAAGTTTAATGGGGAGACAATCTCAATCATCTCAAAGGCACTAAAACTACTATACGTTAACACTAACGAATGGAATGCTTAAATACTAAACCCACCATTTATTGCCAACAACTAAACGCTTTGAATAGTTTTGAATGATGTAACAAAAGATATTGAAATATACGATAAAAGATATCGCTTTACTGACGAAACTCTGTGTAACAGATCCAGTGGTTAGGTATTTAACACGAGATTTAAATTAGATTAACATAATGTCGCACTTAAATAATTAAAAAGGTACACGATTAAAAATTAAGATTCAACATTTAATTATAATAAGAAATAAAACAAGTTTAATAAAGAAATTAAACATATCACGCTGCACGCGCGCAACAGCAATTTTAAGCATTAAGTCACATATTGAACTTATCATAATTTAAATAAAGTTTCATGAGAATTCGAGAAAAAATAATTCACAATCAATAATGCACGATCAAAAATTTGGTCCATATAAAAATTCCTCCAAAAATACTTGCATTGACAAATCTTTAAATCCAAATATTTACACAATAATATCATTAAACATTTAATAAAGGCACATCATTGTTAAGGTTCATTAATAATATTTTTTTAAAGATGTTTCTTGATCTTTTCATTTCTCATTACCGACTTGTAGTCCAAATTTATTAATCAACGAAATTGATAAAAAAATACAATTCAATATCGTATTCAAAAATCCTCATTACAATTTAACTTCCTGATTAACATCAATTGCACAAACGTGGACGACGAAGACGCTAGGAATGATTGTGCGCCAAAAAGCTTCTGACGATAACGCTGTTGTGGGTGGTGAGACTCGCTTTGCAGCCAAGCTGGATCCTCTTGTGACAAGTCCATCTGATCTTCTTCCTATAGGATTCGTGTTTGATGAACTTGTGTTCCCCTACGTGAACAACGAGATGGCCGCGATTCGAGAGGCCGAAGCGAACTGAAAAGAAAATGGTAAAGTTAGACTTTAGAAAAAAAAAATTGAATTTTTTTTAATTATTGAAAAGAATTTTTAAAACGAAGATGTTTACTATTCCTTATTTAATTTAGATAAAATAATTAAAGATGTTGATATTATTTTAACTTATCAGAAAAATTTGAAGATCGAATTAGGTTATTTCTGTCGTTATATACACAATCATCTAGTTTCTCGATCTTTCTTCATGATCTGCGTATATCTAGAGCAATAGTGATATGTTAATAAATGTAATTGTACAGAAAAAAGCTTGATAAGGGTGAAAATCTAGAAAGCAAATTAATTATTAATCGAGTAAAGAATCAACGCAATGTAAACATGTATTAAAAATTTCAACTGAAAAAAAATCACACCTCCCTTAATTTAAGTTCAATCAAAATGTAATATTTTTTAAACTGTTTCATTAATTTCCTTTCCCAATACTATGATATTACATTTGTTTTGATTTATGTGAAAATAAATAATAAACCGTTTAAATTGATATATGCCTTTATTATCCGACCGCTCAAAACACATTTCAACAAGATAAATATATTTTTATAAAAAGAAAAGAAAAAAATATGGTTTAATTTATGCAATCAACAATTTCCCACAATCACCGTTTTGTTGTAGCTCCTTAGAAATTATGAAAATGAAACAATTAATTTTTAGAAAGCTTAATCTTTATTTTAGTAGTGTTTATTATCAGGTATGTGTACGTGTAATAGTTCACATTGATTGTGTCCACGGCTGGAACCTAACACGGCTTCTCGTTTGCAGTCGGCCTCATCGGCACAGGGATAGACTGCTTCGCCTCCTACTGTCTCAGCAAGCAGGGCAAGATGGGCATCAACGTGGGCGGCTACAGGTTCCGCTTCAACGGGTGCGCGCGCAACGGCAAGATCCGCTGGAGGTGCTCGCGGGGGCCCTGGTGCAAGGCCGCGCTGCACACGTATCGAGGTCGGATCGTGTACATACAGAGCGCGCACAACTGTGGACCCAAGCCGCCGACCGCCTAGGGTTGCCACAAAAATATGTTTTACACAATTCAATATGCTATGAGAAAATATTCGAATCTTCAGAATGTATCCAAAGATTTGTAGATTTTTATATTGAATTGATAATTTGTTTTAACATCAAAATACACCGTCTTATGTTGAAAAAAAAACTTATGCGAATTTTGATGCGAACTTTAAATTTCTGTCATATCATTATAAATAGCAATCTTTTAAAGTTTTAAAACTTATTTCTAAGTACAAGCAAATAATTATTACAATGACCTTTTGGCATTCTTATATTATGATATACATATGTACATATTAGACGGTACTACCTCGACTTTGACTACATCAAGTGTTTTGGCAATAGTAATGTAGTAAATTTATAAAGTAATTAATATAATAATTTACAACGAACCATTTGATGTTCTTAAATATTACTCACTACTTAAAATAGTACAAAATTTCCGTACCTACGAATATAATATTAGGTTGTGTGTTAGATACTTAAGTATAACTCTGTAAATACTTCTAATATCTAAATCAGGGATTCGTAGAGTTGTATAAATAATTGTGTAATTAATGAGGTAAATTGCATAATAAGCAAATTTATGGATATTGTGCTCAAAGCAATATAATCCAAATGTTGGGTGAAAATTGCTGAATCAGAAATGTTATAATTTTTATCATAATATACTCAATCGAGATATTAAGACAATACAGAATTCAACATTTATTTATTGACGTCTCATACACATGTAAACAATACCTCAAATATTTTGTCGTAAATATTTACGACTAAGGATGTATTGTATTTTCGAACTGTTTTCTGTGCAGTAATATTAAGTATTTTAAGAATAAAATTTTAAACGAAATTACCATTAATTACAGCATAATATTTAAACGTAGCAAATTACTAATATAAATAAAAAAAAACAAAGATTAATCAAAACTATTCTATTCTTGTCGGGTCTGATATACATATTCAGGAATTAATGACGTCATTTTATTTATTGTAATCGAAAATCATTTTTTGTATAACATTTGGAGCGAATTTATTAGTTCAGTCGTGTACTCATTTTAGTAGTGTTAGCGTAAATGTTACTGTTGTGTAAAATTAATTATTGAAAACGTATAAAATTACTTTACGCCGTAGTACATTTACATTACCATATATACCAAATGCCAATTAACGTTGATTTCACCCTTTGTTAACAACAATATATAATAACTATTGGTAAGTGATGATATTTGTGTGGAAGTTTAAAATTGCAGCTAATCAAGAAGGTTGCAGGTAGGCCTTTGTTATCAACTAAGAATCAACATGTATAACATTTCTCATATTACTAAAATTTGATGTAGAAATCAATTCTAATGGTGTTTCAGACCAACGACATCACCGTATGCTACAACTATAACTGAATAAATATGCAATAAAAAGTATAAATGTTTATCGATCGTATAATGAAAATCTATAGTATATTAATATATACATTTGCACATTGCACAGACATTTAATAAATGTCTGTGCAAAATTAATGTACATAGTAACTACTTACTTATTAAGAGAAAATATCGATCAAAATACCTCAAAAGTATAGTTATTGTTGTTGGATGTAATAAATTAATAATTAAAATAACGACATCGTGCTCTATTAATACAATAATAATAATTTGAATTTAAAAATTAAAATAATATCGCCGGAAATACCTCATTTGTAACTACTCAATCGAGCTTTTGTGATTTGTTTTGTGTCAAGCGTAATAAACTTAAGATAAGGCAAAACAATAATGATGAATATAAAATTACTATTGAAGTTCCCAAAATAAATAATTTATCAAATTGGAATATATTAAAAATGATAAAAACACACATGATCAAATCGAAAATAAATTCACAGGCTGTTAACTTCTTTATCTTCATCTGTTGTTATTGTGTAAGCAAACGGTGCGTAAGGAACAAATTGCATATTTATTTACGTACGAGACACAAAAGTATTATAATTATATAAACAACGTAGTCGTCTAAGATATGTCGAACAGAAAAATCGTCTCAATTAGCTTTGAAAGATGGAACTCACGAGGTTACCAAGTTATAATTGTTTTAGTCAGTTTAGTATTTATGTTTTTTAAGCGTAGTATTTATACGGCATACGGATTAAACATCTTTCAAGGGTTAAGTTCTGGTGAGTAAGTAATTACCGCGTCAGTATGGGGATCATAATCGACAAACTACGGAATCATCCGTCGTGGGAAAGAAAGTAACAGTCTGTGAGATGACCATTTTCATTTTACAATGAAACTGGTTAGCTTTGGTTAGTATAACATTGTGTATTTAATATTTTGTAAAATGTACTCTGGCTATTTAGGATCGAATACAGGGTTTCACTATTTTAAGCATCTTTTTGGTTTATTTCACTTAAAGTCACAGGAAAAAAATAAAAAATATATTTTTTACATTTCGATAATGTGATGTTACATGCAGAACTGTGCAGATATATTTGGGTTTTATGTATGTGTAAGTTTAAAATTTTCAAATATTTTCAACAACAAAAAAAAATTGTACGTTTCGTTGCTTAATTTTCCCTTTAATACCAGTACACCCTTAGAGCTATGCATATGACAACTACTTAATACTTAATTGATGTTTAAGTATTCTTAATTGATGTTTACGTATTCTTAAGCGTAATTTAATTATATTATTATAGTGCAATATTGATGTTGTAAATTTGTTATATGTGGTTTATTTATAAGTAAATTAGTATTATTAATACAATTTACACGAATAGTATTATTAATACAGTATTTTATAGGTAAATGTATATTTTTATGAAATTAATTTTTAATACAAACAAGAATGTATTATGTATTAACAATGAAACAATGCCGGGTTTAAACCAAACGTAACTATCGATATGACGCCAAGTTCAACCATCATGCAGAGTTTGTAATACGTTTTCGTTCATTATATGCATCGTTACCATGGCGACAAATGTCATACACACAGAGTGTGAAACATTGAACACATTGTGGAGCATTGTGTAGTTGCAGTCAAAACTTATTGAAAATTACATTAAACATAATTTAGACACCACGGGCACTCTACACGGCATCGGATACTGGTCGTGTTTATTTTCATACTTTATGTAAACCCGGCTTTAGATATAAAAAATATAAGACAAATAGAACCCTCCCTCTCAAAATTTTGTACATTATAAATTTAATATCAATACTATTAAATAAGTAAACTTAATTGGTGAAACTTGGAAGTGTAATACACTCATCTGCCTACCTCTTCGGGGATGAGAGGCGTCACGTTAGAAATATTTAAAAAATATATTTGTAAAGTGAACGAGTTTTTACCTTATTGTGCGTTGTCGTGTTAAAAAAAATTGTTGTAGTGTGATGTCGTGTACTCAAGTTCAATGGGGTGGGAATGTATAAAGTACTAACTATGAATTTTCAAGTTATAGAACATAAAATATAAAATTTCCTCAGGCGCCATTAGTGGAAGCTATATAATGACCGTTTATATGACTCATAACAGTTATATTTTTTTTCAATAATTTACATACCTATTACTTTCAACCGAACGATGCTAAACTTTCATAATTTAAAAGAGCATTGCTACTGGTAACGTGTAAGCTTCTATGTATAATAGTTGGCGTAGCTAAGCGTTATTGATCATAAAACGTATACGAAGGGAGGAATGTTATGTCGAAGTGGATATTTGACCCTGCGCATAGACCCTCTACACACATCTGATTGGTTTTCGTATGTGCACATGTATTTTTTTGTTGAACCAAACTGCAGGACCTCGAAGTTGCTACACCCTGCCCACACGCCACAGATGATTGTCATGATGTTCGATAACATTGTAATTGGATCTTATATATTATGTGTGTTTGTGTGTAATTTCTCGTATACCCCTCCACTGTATAACAGTGACGAGAAATATTGAAATGAATATTTATTTTGTGATGTCTTCTGAGACTCAGATATGTACATGACGTTATCTCAATATGTATAAATGAATTAAATAGTAATATTTGATTTATATAGCAACCTACTTTAAACATAACATTAAAAATGCATGTTTCATAATAATAAAACACAGGGATGTTAATTTAAAATATATTATAAGCTCTATATATTTCTCCGATTGGAAATTTTTAATGCTTATTTTTTAAAACGTATCCACTATAAGATTTGACGAATAATATATGCCGCAGTGCGAACCATTCGCTTTCCACACGAACTACTAGTGTCACGACACTGTTTACCTTGATGATTATTGTATGCTTCGATGTATTTTTTATTTTAGTCATAACTTATTATCTGTTTATCACATAAGTCTCACGGAGATGGCTGCAATCATTACATTTTTTTTGTGTCACGCGTAAAACATGCGCGCGTCACATGCGGTGATACCCCGCGACAGTCCTCTCTGTAGATAGCGACTTGCGAGATCGACTGTACTTTGAAGTATTTATAATAAATGATCAGCCTCATTAAATAATGGCACAATAATAACGATCGTATTGGAGTAGCAAAATCATCGCATTTTAAGGCTCGATCAATGTTGATCGTGCGATCATAAACCTCTTTGCTGATCGCAATTATTGATCACCGACGCGAAATATAGATCTAATTTTAACACAAAAATAAGTATTGGAGATTGTTAATTACGAAATGATAAAAACTCATTATTTAAAAACGAAATCTACAGTCCGTTTTGTTAGTAAATTACAATCGCTCCACAACACGGTTGTGTGTCTAAGTTAGAGATCTTCCAGTTTAAAAATGTACGCCCCTCTACTTAAATTTATTTTTTCAATGTGCCAAGAAAAGTAAATATTACAACATTTCACTTGTTATGTTGCGCTGATTTTTACTGCAAACTTACGACTCGTCTTCACTCAAATAAGTCAACTAATCGAGCGATTCAAGCGTCAATTGAGTTACTATGGCGATGACAGCGCGTTTTGTATAAAACAACACGACGTCTGTACCACAGAGAGTGGAGTTTATTATGGACTAGTCGGTCGACTGGTACGGTTATTAAAACAATTTGATGTTTATGATCATATACTAATGTGAAACTTGCATGTATTCGTAAGCACAGTGGAGGGGCGTTCAGTTTTAAAATAGACGATCTATACCTGTAAACGGTAGTGATAAAAATATTGCCAAATTATATTATACTAGCCGTATGGAAATGTCTTTTGATGTATGTGTAATTCGATGTTTATATAATAATAAAACTAGTCAAAACATTGCTTCGTTTTTTTTTCTTTTAATATTATTTTATTCCGTTAAAGAAAAAACTTTTAAGCCCTCGAACAATCCGCAGAAAACACACATCCGCGTTTCATATTTGTATATAAATATGTATGTACACTATCTACAATATCCGGCCACACAGAAAAATATACACTACATTATCTAGATAGACGAACGTAATATTAATTTACATTTAAAAGAATAATCTAACTCATTTTAATAATAACATACTTTGACATATTACAAATTGAAAGTCAATCTATTTGAAACACAATACCACCGGCACACATTTAAATAGTCAACTATTTAAAGTGAAATGAAGAAATGTAATGTGTTATTTCGATAGAGTGAGACTTGTTGACAATCAAACGAAGAACAGAAGAAAACAATCGCAATACCGCTTGTATGATCTCCTTAAAATAATCATTTGTAAACTATACATGGATAATTAAAAATAAAAACCAAAGTGTACACTGCCTGCTATGTCTATCATACAAAAATAAGTAAAAAGAACAGTAAAGATAATTGCGAATTATATCAGATTCATGATATCATCCTATCAGGAATCCTTCGCTAAGCAGCTGTAGGGGCTTCACGATTTTTAAAACTTTTTCAACATTGCAAATATTATTATTAACGATTACTTTGCCATGCCCACGCCGGTAACAAACAGCAGAGGTCTTTTCAGTTTTTGAGAGCACCCTGATTAGGGCTGGCCCTCGTGACAACAACGGACAGGACCTTCTGACAATCTCATGCAAATATTAAAACATTTTACCATAATATACAATTCTAATAAGAAAACATAAACATCTTCTATGCAGAATAGAAAACTAAACATTTTTATAGGTGTAAAGACAGCTTGTTTCAATGGTAAAATAAAAAATATCATGTCGGAACCAACATCATCCCACATTAGTTTTATTTTCAATGGTCTTCATCGATATGCTAATCACATTTCTTTCATAACGGGAAATTGTAGGACCGCAAGTACATTCTTGAAATAACAATGTTAACGATACACTCTGGAGAGTGTTCATAACAATTTTTATGTCTTAAAAACTGGCAAAAACATCTGTCCGTATTTTGTCTGTGACAGGGTCCGTAACCGAAACATTTTGCCTGTAAGAAGCGGTTCCTACTACTTTAGGTGGCATTTTGGTGAACGAAATATGAATATATACCATTAGTTGACAGTGACCATTCATTGTTTTTCATTTAGATCTGCCACTAACAGCCCAATGGGCCACATCAGCAGCAGGTACGTAGACAAAGAAATAACATGTCCTCATGGAGGCGAAACTAATTATATTTTCAAACAGATTCAACAAGTATAACACATTTAGATGATGTTCATGTGAGATGTTTTTAAAAATAAACAAAACCATTCTTACTGAATTCTTGTTGCATATAACTTTTTTCATAAACCGAATTAACAACAACCCTTAGCTCTAGGCATTAAGATAAAGTAGTAATTATCAATAATTTTACTTGACATGTGTCGGCCTGGTGTACGGGCCAGACACTACCTCACCCTTTGCTAAAGCGATTACCAATGTTTAAGAACACAAAAATTTGCTATAAACATTCATATAGAATACTATCATAACTACACCAAACAATCGTGTTCATCAACATCAATCACTCTGAACACCCATCTTAAACAAAAATCATATCAAACCAAAGGCGATAAGTACTTACAAAATAATTCAACTATCAATTTTCCTCTATATCATACTCCATGCCCGTGATGATCTGTTCTCCAGAAATCACGCCGTGCTCTTTCTTCAAGTGCTCCAAGATTGTGATAAGGCTTTTCTCGGTGTCATCTAATTTCATACACTTAAATTGGCATATTTTGCACGAGTAAAAGTCCTGCTCATTGCCTTCAAACACCTTCCACACCCAACTCGTATCATCTGCGAAACAAATTTATAATTAAATTACAACTTCCTAATTAAAGATGTATCTTCAATATATGAAGATTGTTAAATTGCTTTAACTACAGCCTAACTCTTCTCAGTTTAAAAGGAGACAAGTATCCAACAGTGAATTGATAAAAAATTGTTGAATGTAATAAATATATAACTGTAACATAACAGACTTCCAGAGCACTGGTAGAAACCATTAGAAATGTATATGATAAAGAAGAGAAATAGAATCACATTGTGGAATCAACAAAACAACTATTATTTTATGGGTCAGCTCTAAAGCATTTATTTTATGGTTAATTTAAAAATGAAGAGTATCTACCGGTGTACTTCGAGTCTTTTATAGGTTACATTAATATTCACATATAGGTAAGTGTTTTCAATATGGCTTCGTAGAAAAATTACTGTGAGTTTAAACCTTGTGCTAAGTGGAGTTTCTGTTTTCAGTTTTGCTCAAACTATTGTACTGTTAGTAATTAACTGTAAATGTAGTAAATATTTGAGACATAATATTCCAGCAAATGCAAATATTTGAGACGTAATATTCCAGCAAATGCAAATATTTGAGACATAATATTCCAGCAAATGCAAATTTTGAGACATAATATTCCAGCAAAATTCAAAATCTACTATTAGCCACCCACACTAACATCACGTTACTCTAGTCGGGAACGTACCTCCGGTCTTATGGTGTATTATCTTGAGGTGCCTGTTCATGTTGCCAGTGGAATTACCGCCATGCGATATGTTCCGATTGCACAGAGTGCACTGCGCGAGAGTACTGGACACGCGCCTGAAGTAAGACCAGATCCAGCTGCGCCGGTGTTTGCTTATCATTGTGTCTGAAAGAAAAAATAATATGTTGTAAGTTATAAAAGTTAACAGTTGCAAAAATAATATTGTTCTAGTGTCATTGCGCCCCTGAGAATGTTTGTTATAGCTTAAGTTAACAGACTTATTCATTCGATGTTATTTTTAATGTGTGATTGTATCAGAAATAAAGGTTGATGTGGTGTTTTAACGTAACGTAAACGTAAAATCACGCCTGTAGTCCGCGAAGGGACAAGCAGATTAATACAGAACATTCCCACGATTCACCGGTTACGTTTACGCCCTACTATGGTGTTTTAACAATTTGGTTAATATGATTCAACTATTTCAAAATATGAAAGAAGGCAAGAAAAAGAATTGTCTTGAAAATGATAATTAATTATTCTAACAAATAGTGATATTTTTTACAAAAACCTAAGTTATTTATGTTCACTAATTTCATTTCATTGGTTGTTGGATTTAAGTTTCTTTTTTTTTAACTAGATGGCGCTGCATTACAAGGAAAACACTTGAATGCGATAAAATTACTTTGAGTGTTTATCAACATATGATAGGCACTCAAAATTCTTAATGGAAATAAATGCACTAAGTCATATTTACATTATCAGACCAATAACGGGAAAATTTGTGATTTAATCCTACTCGATACTAGATGGCGTTGTAGACCAATCTTAGAGATATAACTGATATAGTAAACAAAATTAATATTCTTATTGCAGTCAGTATGGTTAATTCAAATTTAACATTAAGATCAATATAATAATACTAGTATTTAAACGACAACATTTTGTTGTCTAAACGTAGTTCGACTGCTACTCAGTACTAGATGGCGTTACTAGGCACTAAATTAAACGTATTCAATAAATTACTTTTTTCTTCATATACTCATATACTCGATATTTTGGCATGCTACATTAGAAATACTTAAAACTTTATGTTCTCTTTAAAAATTTGAACAATTGTAAGGAGTATGTGAATGTACATAACATATACTATGAATGTACTTACCTAGTGGGTCGTCCAAATCCTTTTCTTCACTCTTTATAATAGTGGTTTCCATTTCACTAGGAATCTCAATATCTGTATGTTCCTGTTTCATCTCGATTTCCGATTTGTAGATGCTCGGATGTCTCGACCGAACATGTCTGTTCATATTATTAGTGTTACATTTCTTTATTGAGAGGACGACACTGCACAGATTGCATCGGTAAATAATGTTACTCAACTTATCAAAATACTTCCAAACCCAGCTACGTTTTCTTGATAATTCTGAAAGTAATTATAAACAGAAGATATCATTTTACCTTACCTTTCATACTAAAATCATACTAAAATTAAGTATCATA
>DWEI01004014.1:0-12133 GCA_018245875.1 Mysoria ambigua | reverse complement strand
AAACATTTCATGACATACTCCACTCAAAGTGTAAACTATGTTAATCTAGTTATATTTTACTACGATAAGGTTACCGCCGTAGTCATTTAAACTAAAATTTGACTTGATTACTTTACTGATAGTCTAATCTCTAGATTAAGCACAATATACATATATGTATATCAGATACAACAATTTTTTCCGTCTATCTTACTAATTTATTGAAATTTAAGCAGAAAATTAATTTTATAAGAACAAAGATTTTAGTAACATGTATACGAGACCGAACTGCAATCAAATTTCTAATGTTGTCCACAGCCTACATGTTTGCGCTGTCTCTAATAGGATTAAATTTCCACCTGGGCCCCGTTATATATGAGTTGGTATTGGGGATTACATTGTAAATCTTTGTGTATGTACCAAACGAAGACAGCTGTTCGAACCAGCAATGTAACTTATATGTGGTTTTTAATAATAATATTAATAAAAAAATATCATATCGTAATATTTATCCCAGCCTAGTGGTTTGAAATTCGACCTCTCATTCCGGACGGCCGGGTTGAAATCCCTGGCGCGCACTTTTTTAAATGTGCCTCTTAAGTTTAAATATCACTCGCTATTACGGTGAAGGAAAACATTTAAAGAAATCTCTAAGGTATGTGAAGTCTGCCAACCCGCACTTGGCCAGCGTGGTAGACTATAGCCTTAACTCTCTCATTCTGAGACGAGACCCATATTCCAGCAGTGGAACGATAGAAGGGTCGAAATCTATGTTAATCTCGATCATTATGATAAGAAGTTCTGTGCATACTACCACAGGGCGCTCGTTATAAGCGTCGCCGTGCTCCGCCAGTGTCCAACATTGGCTCTTCGTATCCGACATCACCCTGCAGCCCCAGCAGAAGCCCTCGATCGGCAGTCGCGCTGGCAACACGACCAACTAGGCAGTACAATATTTATTGCGACAAATTTACGAGAAAGCAGTGTGAGACGAACACAGGTATATCTACACACTAAAGTACATGATGCCTATCTTAACGATAGGGTTATCTACGCTTTGAAAAGTACGTCTTATTGTATATTGGGTGTACCTTGCTTACACAAAGTAACGACAACATAATTAATGGTTTCAGTGTCCGAGGTTTGGTGCAGAGACGATAAAAATGCGCGTTTGGAAGCCACAGTGAATCCATTAGGTGTGTCAAGCTTTTTTTCGTAGACCTTACGTTGGTTTTTCTTTTTTGTTTTACGTTCATCAATAAATGTCGTATTTGACGATCGACAAGTTGTACTCTTGTAAGTAATTGGAACGAAGTGACCGTGAAAATAAATCACTTCGAGCGATTGAATTGATGGCGGATGGTACAGAGTGGCCGAGGTTAAAATTTGTATATTCAAGTTTTCTATACTGACTTATACGTATATACCATACAATAAGTTGACATCATGTATGTTATGTTATTAATTATACATGTATAGCATAATTAGCGATAACCAAATTTTTATCTGGAAATTACATTTGTAGGGATTCGTTCTATTAGATTATTTTATATATGTATTGCCTCCAGCGAAAAGTTAGTAAAAAATTTAAGTTCAAAATATTTTTGATACATCTTCGCTATATATTTTATTTCAACTCTAACAACAATTGATATTTAATCTGATAAACATACACATTTTTTTAATTCAAAGGTGCAATATAAGATTCAAATTATACCTTAAAGGGAAGCAAAATGGTTATGCCTACAAGACTTTCATATTACCTCATCTGTATCACATTATACGCTCATATGGTTATATACTGCAAGTATGGCGCTGTGGCTGTAAGTAAGTTAGCGGTTGATGGGATAACTAATTTGCCATCGGATATTGCATCCCTGAAGCATGCGGTCCAAGCGAATGAGAACACTTTCTTTTCACTTATATGAACATTTTCTTTTATAACTCAAATTTAAATATGTGATCGAAATTTTGAACGATAAAAATTTTGTTAATAGTTATGTTTGAAAATAAAAAATAAAAAATGCTTGTATGCATGTAGTTTAATTAAACAATTATAGATCAGAAAATCATAATATTATGAACGTGAGTAATAATTTCATAATATATGCATGAAATAAATAAAGTAATCCTTATTTAATACGAACAAATTTATTCAATATTCAAATCTACATTACTGTTGCACTTAATAGCACTAAAACTAGTTTCGTTTTGTTCTTTCGATCGAATACTCCCAACATATTCCATACGGGAATCGACTTCATCGTACGCTGTTATGGCTTCCAATATCCAGTGGGTCAATCCAGTGGAGACGTGGACGGCACGGTAGCTAGAATCTAGCTATTTGTGTCACATTACCGTCCGCTCAAATTGTGTTTGCAGTCTAATTAGGTTCCGGTCGTGCAAGGCTTGCTATAGAACTGGTATGTATCTGACCGTGCGAAGGTGCTGTGTACTATTGAAAGGACTTATGTCAGCTACAATAGTCATTTGCGGTACAGATAATAAAGCGCCTGATTCGAATTTATTCATACGACGTTGTAATGTAACGCGCCGTTTGAAAAGCAGGCGTCAATATGTTTAAAATGTGTTAAATAAATTATATTTTTAAAATTATTAATTAGATATATAAGATATATTTTTCAATCATATATACATTATTATCAATGATTAAAATTTAAAGTACTTTCAAAATAAAATTATGACTATTTTTGTATACATATCTGATGTATTGAATTTTAAATGTAGGTATATCATAATTCTTTATTTGCCTCTTTGGTGCAGTGGTTACACACGGGACTACTAAGTAAGAGGTTCGGTACTCAGTTCGGGTATATTATGGTTGGGCATTTTCGTGCGTTTTAATAACTTTGTTGGTAGTTATGAGTCTATAAATCTATCGTTTTTTAGAATACAATTAAAATAGAATTTGCATTTTATATATTGCATTTTATGAATATGCATTTGCATACTACTACTTGCAAATATCAACAAATACTGCAAACAATATTGTTGTCTCGATAGATCACAAATGTTATATTAACGACAAATATATTGTATAGTACATATTGATCAGTGTTGCTTTGTATTACTTCTGTACGTATAAGAAAATATTATAGATCACCAAAAACGTTCATGGTTTTGTCATAAGATGTAATGTTGTTTGACGAAAACGATGATTGTGTACTACATATGTCGGGGTGAAACGACGTTATAGAGTGCGTTCTGACAGAGAACCCTCGAGATGAGTCTGTGGCTCGGTTGGCAAGGTGTTTGTACGACCGTACCCGAAGAGGTAGGCAGAGGAATGTAGAACACTCCCACGTTTCACCGGTTACGTTTACATCCCACTATGCAGTAGGCGGTGAGCCTTTTCTATATTATGAACAAAAATATTATATTTGTGATTCGCGTAAGCAAGTTTATTTTGGAAATCGTAATGTAAGCGACGTTAGAGTTTTGTGTTTTTAAATTTACGGTTATTTTTATAGTGAAATATAATTTATATTGGATAATGACCCTTAGCCCATGGCGGATCTAAAGAGACAACTCAATCATCATTTGAAACATTTAGTCGCAGAACTTAAACAAGTAAAACACGACAGCATTCAATGATTGAGGAGTATTTTTAAATCGTGCTTAATCATTTCTAGTATTGCGCGTCCAATAAAAGTACCATTGTGTTGTAGATTTTTTTTAGTATTATTTTCATCCTGTGTCGAAATAATTTATAGGTCGATATTTAAATGAAGCAGTTTTAACATTTAGGTAAAGTCTAAGAAACATCTTTTACCTAACATTATGTTTATGTTTATGTTAAGTTCCTTCAAAACTAAATAGATAAGTACTTTAATAAATCAAAGTCAACATTTTTATTTACTGTCTAGTTTTTGAAGTAGACCCTTAATTTATTCATGAGAACGCGTTTGGTGTTTCGTGAACTTTAATCTTTTGGTCACTAAGCGAAAAACGGACCCCGAGGTCGTGGCACGGGCCATAAAGCATTCTGCGGTAAGTTGGCGGAAGATTAGTCGAGCGTCGGATTCAATCGCCGGCGTCATGCGTTGCTTCGTTAGGGGTTTATTGAACGCAGATGAAGCTGGCAAGGAAGCAGATGACGTATAAGGGATGTGAGCATCGAAATTTTCTTAAATTTTGATGTCGTCATTTGGCTTTATACAATATACTGATCACACAATATTTTTGTAGCCTAATGTATGAATGTAATATTACCTCAAATATACATACAAGCACACACACGCACAAACACAATGTTATTATGAGTTTGTTACCATAGAGAATCTTAGGGCTAAGTATACTAGGGTGACACATTGTGACCTCATTATTAACCGTTAAACTATATATACACCTGTTTTCAATAATATAAAGTTTCAATAAAGTAAAATTTATAAAAAAGACGTTTCATAATACTACTTATATTTGCTTTATTTCATGATAAGAAAGAAAAGCGCAGAACTGATTGTTGAACCGGTAATTTTGAGTAGTTATGTGCTTAATAGGAAATTAACATGTAATTTAATTTTAACTTTGGTAAATATTAAAAAAAGTTTCCACAATATTGAATTTTGATGAAATAGATACTAGAAAACTCAGATACACCCCTTGTAATATGAACCCTATCCCACGGGTACCGTACAATCTGTCTGGCTTCTGATTGGATCCGTTTTAAAGTCGTAATTCCCTACAAAGCGAGGAAGCCCAGAAATCTAGTGTCCTATTCATTTCATCCCGTGAAGCCGAAAAATGTTCAGTTTAGTATAACATTGTTACAGGACCGTGATCGCAAGGAAATTTATATACATGACAAAGAAGACAATTCATCAGGAAATGGGAATTTCATTTTACAACAAAAATTCTTAGTTTCGCTTTGAATTGGTTCAGATAGATATTTCACTTGAATAAAATATGAATTTATTTATATATACATTAATTTGTTTAGTAAATGAATAAAGATTATTAGCAATTTTTATAAAGTAACCGTTGGGCAATGGCATCTTATTCAGTCAGACAGAGAAGTTTCAGGCCATAATTTACCACTCTCGCGATGCATGTTGTCCAGTCATCATACGTGCCAGACAATACTAGCGTGTTTGAGTGACATCATGATTTACTTTGAATATCATTGACAATTGTCAATAAAAAACGCAAATAATTATAAATTGTTCCTAGTTCACATAATCATACTTGTTACATATATCACACAATCATAGATTACACGAGTAACTTCACGCCTGTAATCGCCGAAGAGGTAGGCAGAGGAATGCAGAACATTACCCCGTTTCGTCAGTTACGTTTACGTCCCACTATGGAATAGGTGGTGAGCCTATTGCCATGTATCGAACACGTATCCAGACTCCGAACTACTAGAATTCTAATTTAGATTTTCTAGTCGAAAATTTTCTAATTAGAAAATTTTGTGTGTTGTTGTGTGTTGGACTCGGGATTCGAACCCGTGACCTCTCGATCGCCAGACGCCCTTGCAACCACCACGATCAATGAGGCAGGCAGTTTAATTTAAAATAAAAAATCTCTTGCCACGTCGCACGCACTCGAAACCAAAATAGCTTTTGCATATTTCCCGCCTATTACCAGTGTTACCTATCTCACCTCGATCCCGCGCCTCCTCCGTTTTATTCAATAACAACCCGGGAGCAAAATTACGTTCAGAAACAAGTGTGTATAGCCGTATAGCCGGTATTCTGCCGCCGTTGCCGTGGGAACGCTTGCTAATGGACGGGGTGAATTGAACGTCAACGCAATTTGAAATCTCTTTCGAATTCATTAGAAGGGCCTACAGTTTTCGATATTGAAGCCCAATGTAATTGATAACTTTAGCGATTAGTATAATAGAAGTTTTGTTGTGTTTTCTTACTCTGTGTTAGCCGTATGCTCAGCTCTCAATATTTACTTTTATTGGGGCGTGTAATAAAAATATCATCCTTGTTCCACTGTATGGATTTCGTCCAGTGATCTGCTATGGTAATATCGAGACTACGAAAAAAATTTTTTCATATAGTTATGTTTTAGACGCGAATAATTACGGAATGCAACTATTCTATAAATATTCAACTATACATCTACGGAATACGTTAATATTTGAACAACTTTCTAAAGGGTTAAATACAAAAAAAAATCAAATACAATTCGAGCTGTTATTACGTAATAAGAAACTTCATAGGAGTTTCTTCATTTTATCGCAATGGTGAACAACCGCTTGAAAGTTTTCAGTACACACACCATTCCAATAAAACTATGGACGAATGACGAAGTTTAGTCATATGACATTATTATGAAAAGTTGCAAGGTACTGGAAATGTTGACACGCGTTGTCTCATGCGGCTACCTTGGAAACTTATTTATAAGACTCTGTGAGACTACTTGAGGTTTGTACGATAGTTCCACGTTTAATATTTCTGTAAAACACCCCCAGTATCATACTTACTACGAAGAACATTATAATGTTTTCAAAAAAAGAACTCGGCAAAGGAATGATGTATTGAATTTTCTTATGATATTAATAGTCGTGAGTTGGATTGAATTTAACTCGTTGAAGCTGTTGATATATAACGTTAAATTTGATACAAATATTCAAGTGAAGTGAACATGTGTTTTCCTCTTGCATTGTTTGAGCACAGTATGAACGTACGCTTAGATATGCACTGTTTGCTAGTTCCATACCGTAAAGGCAATAAATTTTTCCCGTTTCACCGGACATGAAGAGCGAATAAAGTAATATCACAATACCGACTTGAAAATCCAAGTAATGGACTGTCACATTGCTATGAAACAATAAACTTTTATTGTTATAACAAAGTCTCGCCATCAACGACCTTTAACTTAGAGAATGTAAACTTTAATATCACACCCATAATCCCTGAACAGATAGAGTGTTAACAGATTCACTATTAATCAATTATATCATGGAATATGTGGTGAGCCAAATGCCATACCACGCACACTTACAGAAAACAATGTATTTAGGAAAACCCGATAGTGCCCGGTCCGGAGATCGAACTCTGGACATCTCGATCGGCACAGACACCGTACATGTGGCTCGTAGAGCCATAAAACGTGCCAGTATGTGTATTATACGGAAAAATACTGACAGTGTGAATGTAGAGTCAAGATAGAGAGTCAATTTCCGTTTTCATTCCATCGCAATAAATTCCTTTGAAGCTCTCACAAAGCCGCGTTAATCGCACGTCAAATTTCTCGAAAGATTAAATAGCTACAACTTTTCATAGCAATTTCGTTGTGGCTTGAAAACGTATTGAGAAATATTTGTTGGATTTTTGTATTTCCTCTGACGTTTTCCAGTATATTTCTCAACCGTTGAGAATTACAACTTCAATTTGAGAAGAAATATAATTAAAACAAAACGGTATTATTTGTGATAGAAGTTAAAAAGGTAGAGGTATATAAAAAAAAAATTACGTCACCCACATGCACGCACACCTTCCACGATAAGGAGGGAAATGAGGGGGGAATTTTGGGGCAACTTCGTATATCACATAATGGAATCTCGGCGTGTTTTTGAATATTCTCAATATTTTAATGGACATAATAATTTGTTCATATCTATTAGCGCTCCAAGCGAGTGCTCTCTGTCATAAACATTGCACCTTAATGTTTATTTACTCATCTACAATATCATTAGACACTATATCGTATTGTTATCTCTGTAGAAACTCAAATAGACTTGACCGATAAGGTGTAGTTCAAACTTTTTAAACAAAAGCCAATATACAAACCATATTTATTATTGTTTTAAAAATGATATTTATTTATATTTATTAACTTTTTTTTTCTATTGTCACAGAAGCATTTTTAATTTTGTATAAAATTTAAATCTTAAGAATACTTGATGTCGAGTGGTTGCTGGTCAAGAGGCCCTAGAATCGAAACCCTGGTTGAAAATTTAAAATTAGACAATCTTAAAAACTAACTTAGTTTTTCTAGCGGCTCAGAGTCTAGATTTGTGTAGGGTGTTGCAGGGTGGACCAATCTGGTGCAGCGCGGTGCGATGTGGTGCAAAGCATATGTGGTGCGGTGTGTTACGACATATTGTTATCATACTCACACATTATGTACGTTATCATCAACTCGCTTCAAAGCAAAATTAGCGGACCTACGCTGGGGCCGTGGTTTTTTAGGTTAATATAAGTACCGCCACTCGCCACTAAGCGGACCCTCGTCACGGACAGAGACATTCCATGTAAAACGATCACTTCCCTTGAATATTTTACGTTAAACAAAAGCCAAGTACCACTGATGAAAAAGAGCTTTTGGTAAACACTTGCAGGGTACATCGCTTACATCGTTTCATTTATTTGCACTTTATCGTAACCCTATTGGGTTACAAACCGCAAATGTAGCTTCTAGTGGCATTCTCTACTGTTCAACTTGTTGCTTCTTGAATATTAAATGAAATATTATGAATATTAATTGAACGTTTTGAAAGTCGTATTGTTAAAGTATATCTTAAATCTTATTGATATCCCCAACAGCTAAAGAAAATTAAATGTAATTAGAATATGCTGTAGTTAAATAACTGTAATTAAAAATTAAATTAATAAGAGAAAAGCAGAAGTAATATTGAAATTTAATTATGTTATTTGAATGGGGAGCGGGATAAAATAAACAAAAATATGTTCTCAGAGATACCGTTGTGGTCAACGCTATTTCAATTTTAATAATTGATAGTAACTATTATAGTAAGCTAAATTTAACTGTAACCTGTAACCCATCAAAATACACAAGTGTTGGTAGTAATTCGTGTAATAAAAATAAAAATTTCCCTTATAAATGCTGTAAGTCCTATAAGGCCTTAATATTTATTATTGTATAAAATTATCAAAACAATTAATTCGTTTTTATAATACATAAAAACAATCAGTTTTTCGGCTTTATTTAATAAATAAATATATGTCTTAAGTCTTAGTAATAATATAAAATACATTTTACTGCACAGTCAAAATTGTTGGTAGTTTCTGTCTAATGAAAAAGTGAACACAATTATCTTTAATATAATTATCCTAATTGCACTGGAAAATTACACTGTATAGTTTCATTTTACACATTTATTTTCAAATCTATATAATCACAAAATTATGTCAGCGCCTAAGTAAAATATACTTAGCAATATTACACGAAATTCGTTAAATGTCTTGATAAAATCAAAGGAACATTTTTATGTAATATTTAGGAATAACTATACAAGCAATTAATTGTTTTCCAGCTAAGCAATTAATTGTTTTCCAATGTTGATATGAATACAACGCGTAGATTATGGATTATATTTTAACGGAACGTTATAAAGTCACAGATAGCTATTTTTTAAACACTACTGTCAGCGGGCTTAACCCTCTCATTCTGAGAAGAGACCCGTGTTCCAAAAGTGGAACGAGAAAAGCGTCCAAAAAGGAAGAAGAGAAGAAGTAATATAAATAATCAATAAGTACCATAAATAACAATAAAATAAAAAATCAGTCTTAAACATATTTTATTTTTACAAAAAAAATTACACCTTTGAACTGGCGAATTTATATAAAACGTGCCGTAACTTAACGCCTGTAATCTCCGAAGAGGTAGACACAGGAATGCATAACGCTCCCGTTTCACCAGTTCCAGGAATATGTATAAAATATGTGTATAATAAATATGTCTTTAATTCCATTGCGAATGAGTGCTAACTTATTCAAGTTCGCACTAAATGTTGTTTGGTTATTTTTCAAATATAAGTCCAAATACAATAATATTTTTAGTTAGAACAGTCTTTGATTTAAGTATTTTGATTTTTTTTCTATTACATCTTTTGAAAAATATAGTGAAATTTGAAGGCAGAGTTATGAATTTTGTAGGAAAACATATCAGATGTCAATATGCCGTAGACACTTGGGTATCTTTGAACTGTTTCGTTCGGTCAGTCAATATGATATTACATATTTATTTACACTTTATGTTGGAAATTCGAATTACTCGAACACTTCACATATAGATTCTTACTTAATACTATAACAACATTAATATGAACAATAAATTCGATAACAAATATTACTTATTATTAATTCATTAACAATTATATGTAAAAAAAAATTGTTTCGCGAAATCGATGCTTAAGTACATTGTTTCGTTATAACCTATAAGTTATAGTGATAACTATAGAGATAACTGTTATATCAAAACCGTGAAACCTCATTTGTTCTTGCGTATTCTTCCTTTCGTTTCTGATCTGTGACAATGATCGCATTTCTCCGTTTCACCAGAACATAAATATATCTGTAAAATAAGTGACCTAATCAAATTACAATATAATTAGATGTAAACTCTAATTTCCGCTGGATGTAAAATAAACACATGCTCAATAGAAATTATTTTTTGTGCACGTTACAACACAATATGGCCGGGCTTACTTAAAAATCTTGAAATTGTAAATGCCTGTCAAAATATTATTATTATATCGGAAGAGAATGTGGTTTGACTGGCTTATTTAATTCAAAATAAAACTGGTGAAAACTTTACCGGTTTTCGAGTAAGACACGCGTCATTCTCAACGAATACCATTGAAAGTTGACTTCATCAATTTTGTTTGTATGTATTTAAGTTTTAAAATCATTCACTTGTATTAATATATTATTTTTATGTACATAAAACGACACGACATTGTTCACATCAGATAACAGTTAAAAATGGGAATATCTAAATATAATATTTCAACATTTCATGTTGTATTTTACAATGGATACTTAGCTTTTAAAGGATTATAAGATAGGTAAGAGATAATGGCGAAAGAATTATAATCAGCGCGAGATAATAAAGATGAAATAAGTGATTTTTTTTATATAATTTATAAAAAAATTGTAATTCCCGAAAAGGTAGACACAGGAATGTTTTACGCTCTCACCAGTTATGTTTACCCACATTTTACGTTTACGTGGTCGGCCTATTGCCATACACCAGACGCATTTCCAAATGCACAGTCATAACTAGAGAATCTACGTTAGAAAAATACAGCAGTGCCCTACCAGGGATTTGGATCCAGGGCCTCCCGATTGGCAGTCGCAACCTTCACAACCAACCGGGCATGATAATTTGTAAATAAATATATTATTTATTTAATTACTCACGCGAACAATCCCAAGGCGATAAAAGTGAGCGCCGCGTCGAACAAGTAGAATGCGCCCGGTAACGTGTTTATAGTAGTGACGTAGATAAGACTTGATATCGGCATGTATATAGACGGCGCTATGGCTTCCGTGACGCCTATCAGCGAACTAAGTTTTGCTGAAAAATTAAAGAGAAAAAATCATAGAGTATCAATAAAATTATATTACTCGCACATTCAGTATCTCTGCACACGCTCAACGGGGCTGGCGTGATGACATAATAATATGAATAATTGTAAAATTTAAAAATATGACACATTATACTATCACAAGATACATTAAGTTTTTAGTATATTGAACGCAGTTGCCGAAGAAGATCAATCCTCATCTGTATTCGCTAAATAAATCAAGTACTGGTTGATGAGAAAGTTAAAAGTTTCTGTAAACTTTGAGCGTGCATACAAAGAGTGATGTATATACAAGAAGTATATCAGGTCGCTAAGAATACAGATTTTTGGCCATCTGGGCTCTTTACCTACCTTGTAAGAGTCCTAAAGTGACAATATAATATTAGAGTTAAATGCTTTAAATTTTTTCATAATACTCTGACATTAGCAATGAATAATACATATTTAGATTTCCGTTTTCCGCTAACTAAATTTACTTTATATCATCATCAGGTATCCGTTTTGCGCAATGGTCATTGCTGCTCACTTTCATCGATTTCGTAACCAGAGGAGTAACTCGGTTGCGTAGTGGGAAACATGTTACCGTACAAGCTATTACGCGCAACCTAATTGCTAATACCGGTTCCTCTAGTCGTCTTATCCTCATTACCTGTGTCCAGGAATATTATTACACGGAAACGTCCTCGCTGCTCCGAAACTATACACACGATAACTAAGCGAACGATAAATAAATAAAACATTCATAAGCGAATAATGGATGGAAACGAACGTAACTTCACGCCTGTAATCCCCGAAGGGGTAGGCAGAGGAATGCAGAACATTCCCACGATTCACCGGTTA
>DWEI01004013.1:0-12135 GCA_018245875.1 Mysoria ambigua | reverse complement strand
GTTCGACCCGGGAATCGAACCCGGGACCTCTCGATCGGCAGTCGCATCTGCAACCAACACGACCAACGAGGCACGATAGGATAATTACATTAATACACCATTTAACAGGAGAATGAAAGAGTTGGTAATGAGTATGATTATTAAATGGATCAGCAGACACATGTGAAATTAAATTATATAATTAAAATTATTATAGAGTTTTATTTGGATTCGTAGAGTAACGATTTCCATAGAGCTGTCCGATCCGAATCAATGCAGTGTTTGTGTTATAAATTAGGCAGCTGACAAACTATTTTAAAAATTTGTAACTACAGACTACGAAGAACTATATAATATTCACGCAATATAGGTTTTGGTCACAATAAAATAGATAAAATAATGAAAATAATAACCATAATAGTACTATTGTAACCTCACCTTGAGGGCTATAACAGAGTTAGCGGGGCTGGTGCTATCGACCGCCGGTGACGTCAGCTGGATGGGCGGAGTTTTATTCGTAGGCGTGGTCTCGCCGGCCGCCAGTAACGCTTTCATTTCCTCTTCCACGTCCTTGCAGAGGATTGCTATTTGAGAGAAAAAAACAGTAAGGTATTTATTGTGTATTATAAAAATCATTTTGGAGATAAAACTATCACTCTATGTGGAATAATCACACGTTACATGCAGTAAAATTGGGCTAAAATGGCTCGACCTTTACAAAGGTAAGTATATATCTTGGGAAATAAAAATAACATTTTTTTTAATTTTTTTTTACACATATGTATATGTCGTCACAAAAATATATGAGTAGCAAAGACGCGGTACCGCGGCCGGCGTGGTCGCGCAGCCAGCGCGCCAGCGCGGCGGCCACGCGCGCGGCCGCCACGGCGCGCAGCGGCGCGGGCGCGGCCGGCAGCAGCGCGCCCAGCGCCGCGCGCACGCGCGCGCGCGCCGCGCTGCCGCCCGCGCGCGCCAGCTCGGCCCGCAGCGTCTCCGCCTCCGCGCCGTACATCGCCTCCAGCGCCGCCGGCAGCGTGCTCTGCGGTCACATCCCTCATACATCCCTAAATTGACGAGAGCGATTACACTAAATATTAAACAATTTTTTCGATAGTTACCTACCTTTCTTAGTTAATAGGACGATGAAAAAAGACTTTGAAATAACAAAAAGTAATTCCTGTCATTGTATCGTTGACAGAAAGCGACGAATAAAGTTGAATAAAGGTGTTCTCATTGCCATTGCGTAAAATTTTCCCTGTATTTTTAATTAATCTTTTAGCAACAAATCAATTAAAATATAATATATCATGCGTCTTATACCAACCCTTTAGCGTAAATCATAATAGCGCCTATGCTTCTACTTTCATATGAAAAATTCGCATCCATCCCGATATTTTTTGAACACACAAATGTATTTCAGAAAACAGCAAATAAACTTTTTGAAGTACCAATTTAAACCAAATCAATTTCGACCCCCGAAGACCACAGCTAATTCAATATTAGGGTCCAAAATAACCCCATTTACTTAAGTTCCAGTCCATTTGTATAAACTTTTAGCTCATTTACTTACACCTCCAGCTCATTTACTCAAACTTCCAGCACCCTCGCCCTCGTCCGCACATTTAAAACAGTTCAACTGAGGATCCGAAATGCCCCACGCACCCTGTCGCCAGTCCGCACTATGTCGACCGCCTTGGCCCTGGCGCGCGCCCTGGCGGCGGCCACGCTGTCCGCGTTGAGCTGCTTCAGCACCCCGGACGTGACGCGCTCCACCACCAGCTCCAGCACCCGGCGCGTGGACGACGGCTGGCTTTTCAAGAACTCCTCTTCGAGGCGTGCCTGTCGAGACACATTCATAGCAGTGGATTAACTTCACTGGCTCACAGCGCAATAAACACCACACTCCCATACAATTTAAACGATATGGATTATCTCAAATTCTATATATCATTTATTATTCAGACATAAATTCAGACTCCGAGCCGCTGCTAGACGATCAAAATCAGAAAATTTAGTCAGTGTCCAATCCGAGAATTGAACCCAGGACTTCTCGATCGGCAGTGGTGTTCGTTATCAACACGACCAACGTAGCAGTCAGTCGACCTTTTATTCGTGTAATTGCTCGATACCTACACATTATAAAAAGTGTTCAATTTTGCTGATGGCGATTCTGTACGAGTACGATTCAATGTGTTTCGCATAGTAACGTTGATAGAAGATGGTCTTGCCGTTGAACCGATCAAAGAGGTATACTCATTGCGATGTATAAAATGAATGAACATCTGCTATCCAAAATCTACTCGTATCAGTTAACTATAATAGGATAGATCATATTGAAATTCTTAAATTCCATTTCTGCAAATTCACAATGGCACAACGTGGTGTATAGCAATAGCGTAACCCGTTATCGTCGCGAGAAGGGTGAAAACGATCACTCGCCTGCAATTCCTTCTCCTTGTTCCGTATCCTGTCCTCGGGGTTGACGGCCAGACTGACGGGCGTGATGTGCCTGAAGCTGCCCACCTCCTGGCCGCGCGCCCCGCGCGACGTCGACAGCAGCGCGGTCAGCTCCCGCAGGAACGGGCACAGCTCGTACAGCATCGACTCCTCGATCAGGTCGCAGAAGTCCACGTTCCCGCTGACCACGTTCAGCTCCATATTGATCTTCTCGTAGAACAAGTCGTGCGGGAAATGCGGCAAATCGAACAGCCAGCTCAGGATCGACTTGAGGAAGATGACCGTGTTCCTCTTGTACACGCCGCCGTTCAGTTTCAATTTGTCGTGGATGTGGAACAGGATCTGCGCCAGTCTCTGGTAGTAGCGCAGCCGGAGCGTGGTGTAGTCCAGCATCGACAGACAGTGAACTATCCACGGGAGGGTCATGCATAGGCGTCCGTTCTCGTACGCCGACGTCAACAGCCCTTGAAGATCTATTGGGGGCTGACTCTGAAAAGAAAAACAAAAAATTAGAAATTGCGACCTGACTACCTAGCACCTTATTCATTGTAAGATATCGTTTAATATATAGAATGTGGGAAGAACACAATTCTCGGAAGAACATCTAGCACTAGTTTAAAATAAGAACCAACATTGCCACGTCGCAGGGTAACTTCGATATATGTAACTCAGTGGCGTTCTTGAAGCGGCCCGTGTCCAGCGGTGGACGGGAATAGGCTGATGATGATGATGAGTGGTGATGATCATGAACCTCAATGCATATACGGTACAATTGTACAATTGTGAAGGCTGTGTAACTGTAGGATGGATATCAGAATACTGTTAGACTAGCTTTATAAGCTCGGCGAAAGCCGTAGATGCTCAGGTAACACTTTTATCATACCATACTTTTTTATACCTTAACTAGTACTAGGATTCACTGTAAGCTTTTTGGAGTAATAAATAGTTCTAAAGAAGAATTGCTTTTTTCCTATTAGATATGCCCTTTAGTTCTACTATACAATGAGATGTATATGTGTTCAGATGTTAACTGCTCCTACGGGCTTACTTAAAAAAAAAATTGTATTATTAGTCGATATCACTTTTTAATGTAGATTGAAGAATTGGAGCCCGTAGAAGTTATATTTTTTCAGTGTTTTTGCCAGAAATGGGACATCAAAGTGGAAATGACTCACATAGTTCCTTAGAGCGATATTATTCTCCAGAACTTTCTCCTTGGGCACAACAAAGTTCTGATCCTTTTGTCCAACCACTTTAACCATACCGGTTTTCATGGCCACATCCAATTGCAATTGTGAATATGGCAGTGAGATCAAATATCCGAGGAACTTAGATAAGAGAGCTAATTTCTTAGACAACTGGAGGTAATCTTGTGTTGTGTCTGCGCCGTTTGCTATAACAAAAAGCATTATTGAATTGTTAAAAGTATGAAATACAATTATGTACTACACAATAACGTATGGTTTTTTGCTTTAAATGTAAAATAACAGTCTTAAATGGGGAAAAAAAAATAATTACGGTGAATGTACAACAAAAATGGTCCAGGAGGCAACCTTGGGGCATACCAAATTTTTCTTTTATTTTTTCATAATAATCAGCTGTTACCTATGTCAAGAACAATAAAGGCAAGGTTATAAATATAACGGATGTGCAGTCCAATACATACTGATGAATAGATCGCAAGCAAAATCAATGTATAGCATACAAAAGAACTTATAAGAAGTCAATTAAATGCGTAAAAATGTCAAAGTACGAAACATACTTACAACCATCAGTGCCAAGAGTTGTGCCATCCAACGCTACGATCTCGGACGCGAGGGCGTCTCGCAGATGGACCCTGAAGCATTCGTTGTCCGCATATAATATGAAGTCCCTGTGAACAAATACTACGATTAAGGTAATAATACACACACGCACACAGCGAAGAATCGAACATACCCAGTTTTAATTGGTGGTGCAGTTCACCACGACACCAACGCTAAGCTAAAAGCAGTTTGACGGGAGATATTAGCAGAAAATTTATTCACGAGATTAGTGTAATCACAAGCTTTATAGGAGCGTGAAAAAATTATAAAATGTCATAAAGTAAATAACTGTAACAATAAAATTAATCAAATGTATACATTGACGGATTTATTTAAAATAAATCAAGAAAAAAAAAACAACGTAAACATTAATATCCGTTAAGTCGTAACAATATTTTATAACTCACTTATAGAATATTTCCTTGGCATTGAAACGCGGGAGTCTGTGCGACTCCGGCGCACTCGGACAAGTGAATCTTCTTTGGAGCTTGCTAAGTTTCGATTCCTGATACAAAATGCAAAGAATTGAAATATTAGGACAGCCTTCTGTAAATATGTAATCATATTTATGTTATATATTAGTTATGTCACAATAAGTACTTTTTTATGTTAAAATATGCAATTGTAACGTCATGACAATAATTCAATATGACCAAAACAAATAAACTGCGTTTTTTGTTTTGGAGTCCAATACGGGGTGTGTTGGTAAATAGGGCGAACAACCATACTGGCGCGCAACCTGGACCACGAGCCGCACCTGCGCGCTGATGACGAGGCACTCGGCCGCCATGTGCGCGGCGAACAGCGCGGCCAGGTGCGCGTGGTTGGACGGCGTGGGGCCCACGGACAGCAGCGTCTTCACGCGGGCGCGGAACGTCGAGCGGGACGCGGCGTTCGTTTCGTTGTACCATCTGCGGACGGACGCGGTCTGTCTGACACTGATTCACCGTTAGCTGGGCCTATGGTCGCCGGGTCCTCTGTCCGAAGTGGAGATGATTTTATTTCTAGACACACTTTGTCAGTAGTTGTAAAACAATACATATTGCCACTTCATTGACTTTTCAATTAAATATTGCCACTTCAATGAGTTCACAAATAAATATTATCACTTCATTCATAAGGACAATAACATAAGTATAAATGTTAATACACTAAAAAGTGGCGTATGAGTATTTTAACACATTATAAAGTGGCCAAAGGCATTTTATGAAAGGCTTTAGATTCTATGACAAACAAACCCTTGACTCAAGATTTGACTTATTATGAAAATACGAAGATTCAAAGAATAAATAAAAATTCTCACCTCAAAATTTCATAAAACATGTCCCTCTGTTTTTTAAAGTTCTGAAAGCTTAGTGCCGACGAAAAGTTATCAACATTGTCCGTTTCCAGATTGAAACACACGATCCCATTGGAAGGTCTATTCTCAGACACTTTGGTCTTATCGGCATTCGCCTCCGCTTCGCATTTGAGACCGTACGAATTGAGCAAAAACTTCGCCAAGTCCGGTGAAAAGCTGCGCACCTTTTTATTCTCACCGAGAGTTTTTAATGAATTCTTGTCGAGAATCACCTCCAACACGACACGTTGATTCCATAAAGATCTTACAGCAAAATATGTGCTATTGTGTATTGACTTAAGTAAAAAGTTGCTCAAATTATTGTCATTCAATTGCCCTTCCACTGTCGTATAATCCGCTTCGCTTTGCTTCGACAACACAATGGATATAAGAAAATATAATTCAGTGTTCATGCTCAGAATCAAATTGTTCTTAATTAAAACATCGTATATGTCTACCAAAATATCGATTTTGTCTTTAAAAACAACTTTATTAAAATCTACGTGAATAAAGACCTGGTCTTTGACGGCAACGTCTTTTTGAGTGGTCTTCAATTGAGACGGCATTACCAATTTTGCTGTTGTCGTAGTGCTTAGAATGTTGAATTTCTCCATTAGTTTATGCCTCTCTTGTTTCAAAATGTTCCTCTCAGCGTCGAAATTATTAGAAGATTCCTTTGATTGAATCTTCGGTCGGAATGCCAAATTCTCCTCAAACGCCAAGGGTGACGGTTGCTGAAATGTTTCAGAATTGAAACTGTTCAATGAGAAACTCTTTTGAGCTGTAGTTTTATCGATCGTAGTAGGTTTTATTCTCCGCCTCTCGCATCTCAGGGAACTAGACTTCCTGGCACCGATTTCGGGAAAAGCCTCTGAATTGCTCAGATCTAGTTCCACTTTGCTTTCACTTTCATCATTGGAAGTATTCTTTGAAGATTTCTTTTTCTTTGTGCTCTTAGGTTGAGCAGTTACCAAGTAATCACCTAAGCTTACACTTTTGTCCTGAGATCTGGAATGTCTGTGGCTTAGTCTGGGTGTATCACATCTGTCATTATTGTAACTCCTGGACTGGGGTGTAACTGGGCTGGAATTAGGCAATGCTGGATAATCAGTGAATTTCAAACCATTTTTCATTGGAGTACTTGTGAGTGTCAAACGGTCTACACCTGAAGTGATTTTGGATTCATCGGATGATACCGATACATTGGTGTCTTTGTTTTTTTCATCCGGAAACAGTTTAGTTTTAACTCTTCGTCCTGTTTTCTTCCTATCCCTATTTGGAGATTCGTGACTTCTATGTCTGTCAGTTTTAACAGATAGACTGTCAGTATTTCTATCATCACTGGTAGGATCACTGATAGATCTGTGGTGTTTTCGGTGAATGCTTGAAGATCTTTCCGGAGTGACAGAATGTTGGAGTACTTGCAGGGCTGTTGTGTTTGTTTGCAATATGCTGGAAACCAAATTAATTGTTATATGGAAATAACACTGCAAGAAATGCAATTATGGAAGACCGTAAACTATTTCTACAACGTAAAATCTATAATAACCAGCGAAAAAAACATCAGAGATAATACAGAGCCATTTATTGCCTGGTGAAGCAGGATTAAATTGAACTCAACAATCTCATAATATTAAGATTAAGATTTATATATGAGAATGTGATCAATTCAAATAAAATAAAAAAATAGCATAAATCATTTATCTATCCTAATTCATTCTATGGGAAAAAGAGTTTTAACAGTAAAGATATTATATTAAGTGCAGTAAAATGTTGAACAAGTAATACATTAATAAGATATGTACAGGACAGTTATGGCATAAATTAATTGAGGGGTAGAAGCAAAGATGCTTCAAAAACATGTAAACTGAGTCGCTTGTGATTTTCTTCTGCGGGTTAAATAAGCTTTATTTTGTACTAATTCTGCTATTTGTACGTTGATTACAACTTGTAATTTAGATGAGGTTATGGAGAGGCAAGATAATTAAATTGTTATCGTAATGATTTTAAAAAAGTTTGGGATTCTTTGCTTATAAACAATGATTATACATTTTTTTAATATTAATTATGGAATCCAGATATTTCCCCTCTGTATCTAACTCAAAATTATGATATTCTATCCTTTTTAAAGGTCCTGTAACATAACTGACACAATACTAGTAATATGATTGATACATTTTAGTATTTTCCCTCATATGCAGCCATTAATTTTGTTTTCCCAAACATTTTTGCTATCGTCCAATGCTAGGTTTTATATTTCATTCATTAATCCCCATAGATTATTGAAAATTTGTATTTTTTTTGAGGCAATAAACCATTATTATTATTATAATCACATAAAAACACCAGCCTGGTTTCAGTAAACTTCCTATGAAAAGCAACTGATTCATCATACTACAGAATTTTAAATAGCAACTTTTGATTGTTTGAAAGTGACAGAGGTGGATTTGCATCAATGTCGTTAAGCATCTGAACACTAGTTTCAAAATAAATTTCATGTTGGAGAAAGTGAGATTTACATTATATTGTTTATTGTATCATGTTCCAGATTTAAAAATAAAAAGTTTGGGGTGCTTAGTTTAATAACTATTGTAATTTGGGCTGAAGTGGTTTCACTTTTATAACCCTAAATTAATATATCCAATTGAACTTATCAAGTTAAACAACAATAATTTTATTATTAAAAAGATAACAATGTTTTTAGTAGATTTATCAGTGCTTTACGAGTAGTCTTTGATGTGTGAACAGTGTGAAGCATTGCCAGATTCTCCCAAGTGTGGTGGACATATAAACCCTTGTAATATCTTTTCAGGAAACTGATGTAGCACCAGTGTTTATAATCAGAGTTAGGTTGTTTGGGTCTAGGGCTAATAAGTTGGTTTTATATTTTACACACATTTTGTTGAAGTAAAATCAAATTTGAATATTTCATTTCCTTAACCCAATAAAATGTACTTTAGTTCTGTACATACTGAAATAATTATATGTACACCTTAGTGATTTCTATGTAACACTCTTAGCCCCTTTAATATTTTTTTTATCGAATAAATTGCTTACATCTGACTGCATATTATTTTTGTGACATATTTTGGACTTACCTATCGGTTTGACTCCGTAAATATGACAAAAAATAGTTCGCAAACTCGTTTCTATTACAACACAGCAGTATACAATCCTCTGAGGCCTCCTGAAAGAAAATAATAAACAATACTTTCGAAAGTTAAATTTCTCATAACACTATGTAAATGTCCACAATAGGTTATGTACCTCTAAAGAATCATTATTTAGCCATTTAACCACTAAAGTAATATCTAACTTTCCCAGTAGGATATTCTCGATGATAGTTTCCAACATTATAGTTTTATATACATGTGAATTAAATATACGATCGATTGTGAACAAAAAGCTGCGCGCTAAAACCTCAATATCGGATATGACAAATTGACATACATACTTGTGACTGGTGACAGTTTACTGACAGAATTAATGATATTTTTTTTATTATTTTTTTAATGCTAATAGTCCTACATATTAAACGTTTTCAGCCATAATAATTTTAGTGATAAGTGTATGCATAATCTGGTTTATTGAGCTATGTAAATAAATGTTATTCGTTAATTAATATCTGTTAGAATTCATTGCCATATGTATTGTAAACATAACCCCTCAAGGGAAGCCTATGTCCAGCGTAAGCTGTAATAGACTAATGTTACAGAACAGTGTAAGTAGTTACAGAACAGATAGCGTATGACTATAGTTATTACTGACTTTATTAGAATTGACAGTTGTGACATTTGCTTATTGCGATTTCTGATTATGTTGATATGTCTAATGTCAATGTTTTTGTAGCTTCCTTTTATCGTAATACTTTATTATTACGTTCTTATTAATAAAAATAATTTTTACATTAATGCTTAAGTTTAGTTGATGATATGGTCGATAGTCCCTAACAGTTTCTGTAAGCGCTATTATTCCTATTTCATATTAAGGAACGATTATTACTTTATTTTGAATTGCAATATTGACATTTTTTTATTTATTTTGCTAAAGTGTACATTTATGAGATGTCTGAAATATTCAGTTTGCATACGTTATGCCGTTGTTGTCATAGAGATGGGAATTTCAACAGCCTCCAGGTACCTTATGTTCATGAAAGCTGTGTCGAAGTGTACTCCACAATGTTACAAGAAACTTTTAATATTACTGTGAGTTGAAAGACAAATTAATATTTTATATAGTAAAATTATCCAGAATATCTATTTTCGAACCAAAAATGTACTTAAATGTGTTGTTGCATGTCTAAACAAATTGATTTTGTTTTTTAGTCCTAAAATATAAAACGTGTTTTATTTATTTTGAGAAGGATTGTAGTATTGACATGAAATCTGTACAGTTGCAGCAGAACCTCAAGTCCCTCAACATTGTTTGCAGACACAGAAAAACCCAGTTCTGTCATTTCTAATCTTATAAATCCCACTTCGAATTAGGTACGAGCCTATTAACAGACTAACGTAACTTCACGCCTGTAATCTCCGAAGAGGTAGGCAGAGGAGTACAGAACAGTTTATGTCCCACTATGTAATAGGTGGTGAGCCTATTGCCATGTATCGGGCACATATCCAGACTCTGAATCCCTACTAGAAAATGTAAATTAGAAAATTTTGTAGTGTTTGACCCAGCAATCGAACCCGGGACCTCCCGATCGGCAGTCCCACCTGCAACCAACACAACCAATGAGGCAGTCAAACATTATTAACAGATTATGAATCAGAAAACCATAATTCCAGATCCACTCACCTCCAGTTGACGCGAGCTACACCATATGTGATGCCTGTATCTTGGAACTGAGGAATGCTTCACAATTCAAACGTCAAGTGTTAGACTGCGAGCAGAAGTTTGAAGAGTACTGTAAAAGTGGGTGAATTTTATGCTGTGTATATTTTACTGTAAACAGTCCTTTATTGACCAATAGTCCTTTATTAATCCATCACAATTTTATATACTCCTTAAAAATAACATTGATAACACCAATGGTATAAGGAACAGAATTTTTGAAAGAGTATAAGTTTCTTCACACTTAAAACTCAGTAAGCCATCCTCTTAAAAAAGATGTCAGGCTAATTTGCTTGATTAAATGTGTAATATGTTATACTCATGTATTTCGTCGAGATGATCCAACTGGTTGGTGTGAACCAGCTACGATAGAAGGAGCTCATCAATAAGTACCTCTTATTGGTCAGAAATTAGTTGGGTCATTCAGGAAAAACATTTATGTTTCAGTTAGTACAGAATGTTTTCCGATGTTTCGGCAGTCACACATGCAACTAATAACACCAATGGGGCAATCAAATACTTATATAAATATTTTTGCATTTGATCAAAACAGTTTATTATTTCTGAACAGTTATCAAACCCACATTCTCTAACTCAACAATCAGGGTATCAACCCACTGGACCTACAAGATCAGCTTTGTTTATGTATTGCTTAATTATAATTTTTTTTAATCATTTCAGATGAACAGGCCTTAATGATTAAAGAGGAACCAATGTATGATAGTGGTAAGTTGAAATGCATGTACTGTATCTTGCAGAAGTTAACTACACATCTCTGCATGATGCTGTAGTAGAGGGTGTTGACACATCAAAGCCGAAGTGGTAAGGTTTGCAGACAGAGTCGGATAGTGGCATTGTAAGTACTTTCCTTGGAATGGTAACTTCATGTAACCATTGTTTTTATTTAACAAAATGTACAGTGAGATGTTGGTCCATAAAATGAAAATGTCACAGCGCTTCATGTATTTCAGATGATAATGATGTTGATAAAAATTTATTCTACTCTGAAATTCAAAATGGACATGATGGAAAGTGTTCTTTATAGTTTTTAGCTCTTGTCGATTTGTTTTGAAGTTGAATGTACAGATGTTGTATTAAGAATCTTGTCATGAGTGAGAGTATCGTTGGTAGACTGGTGAAAACTATAGTAATGTACAGTGGGTATGTATTTTATCAAGATCACCGAATATAACTTATGCACTTCTGTTTTCAGATAAAAATTTTGACTGCAAAGATGAAGGTGAGTTTATTTCCTGTAGTAGATATTCATGAGTAACTCGGAAGATATATAAGGTCTTTTAAAAATGAAGTGAACAAATAACGGAACTTTGAAAAACCAGACGGTCTTCGTTAATGCAATAGAACCAAAATAATGATGATGGTTGATTGACCATTCCACTATGCAATGGATGCATTGTGCTGTATAATCATATTTTATATACTGAAAGCACATGATATATTTGGTGTTCTCTATTTTCCCTTGGGTAAAAGATTTTGTGTAGTAAAATTAAAGTTTAGTGAAAGTACACACATGTGAACTTCTCAAATTGAAAAAAATTGTGAAATTTCACACGTGTTTAAGTTTTCAATTGTCAAAGTACACACATTTTACAATTTTCAAATGTTAAAATGATAAATCTATTTAAAGCTGTGTATTATATTTTATATTATTGTATTTTTATTTCTTAGCATAATTCTAGGTAACATTAGACAATTTTATTA
>DWEI01004012.1:0-12136 GCA_018245875.1 Mysoria ambigua | reverse complement strand
ATAGTGTTGCAATATGTTATGATTTACCCCGTTCTTTGGTTTATTATTTGAAAGAAGAGTAATTACTTAAAATTAGATTATCATTTTTTATGGCATGATCATATCTGTACTCATTAAATTATTTTATTCAAGATAACGACATTAATTATTAAGAATGGAATTCGGGATTATTGCAATTTTTTTTTTCTTATGAGATTCTAAATCTCATTATGGTCTATAGAAAGTGTTTTAAATGTTATAGTAGATATATTGACGAATTATGTGAATATTTGGTTAAAAATGAGTTAACTTTTTATATAGTAAAAAAAATTGAAAATAATGTATAATGTATTAGATAAACATTACATTGTTATGATTTATGAAATTAATGCCTAAGTGTTCTATGCTATATATTTTATTACCTAATGTGGTAAATAAAATTTGAATCCAAAAATTGTACACTTATTTGTATAAATACGACATACATAACATTTTATCTTCTTTCTCCTTGTTACTTTCCCTTGTGAAACGGTGAATAACGGGGCACCATTACGTCTCATGGCAACATTTTAAAAAGAAAGTGAAGTGAAAGAAATGAATTTACGAGAATAGGTCGCAAGTCGCATAGATTTTTGGTTGATTTCCTTTACACTTTACTTTAATATTCTCCTTAACATCTAATAAACTACCGTTAATTTGTGTTCCCGGTAACATTTTGATTCAGCTGTCTCGGGACTGTGCCACCGAAAACAGGATAAGTACGAGAGTGAACAGCATCTTATTGATTTTCTTTCCTTGCATATGCTTTCAACCAACGCGACCTGAAGTTAACTCTACTACTCCAGTATATATGGTTTAGATAGACTAAATCTTTCTTTCACACGAAACATAGAGTAATAGTGATATTTAGTACGAAATCGTCAATAATTTATTATTCAAAATGATGGCAAATCCGCTCGACTCGATGAACGCGAATCAGCCCACGCAAAATGGTAGTAAGTTGCAGCCTTGCAACAACGAGTCGAAGACTAATTTAATAGTAAATTATTTGCCACAAACTATGACCCAAGAGGAGATCAGGTCGTTATTCTCGAGCGTCGGCGAAGTCGAGAGCTGCAAGCTTATCAGAGACAAGGTAACCGTGTTCCCCGACCACATCCTCAATGGCCAGAGTCTCGGCTACGCCTTTGTGAATTACCACAAGGCAGAAGACGCCGAGAAAGCCGTCAACACTCTGAACGGTTTGCGTTTGCAGAATAAAATAATTAAAGTTTCGTACGCACGCCCTAGTTCCGACGCAATAAAGGGTGCCAACCTTTATGTATCCGGACTTCCGAAGCACATGACGCAGCAGGACTTGGAGAAGCTGTTCTGTCCCTACGGCACCATCATCAGCTCGCGGATCCTTCACGAAAATATGAACGTCGGTCACCTCATACAAGGCAACATGGACGACCACAACATGCAGGGCCCATCCAGAGGGGTCGCCTTCATTCGGTACGACCAGCGTTGCGAGGCAGAGACTGCGATTCGTGAGCTAAATGGCACCATTCCACCTGGTGGTACAGGACCGATGACAGTGAAATGCGCAAATAATCCAAGCAACCAGAACAAGGCCTTGGCTCCGCTCGCTGCGTATCTGGCCCCCGCAGCCGCTCGTCGCTTTGTGGGCCCTGCTGGTAAGGCTCTACTAGCCATTAATAAAGGTTTGCAACGCTTCTCCCCACTCGCTGATCCTCTCATACAGGGCAATGCTCTTGGAGGCTCCGGTTGGTGCATCTTTGTTTACAACATTGGCGCTGATACTGAGGAGAGTATCCTCTGGCAGCTTTTTGGCCCATTTGGCGCCGTCCAGAGTGTTAAAATAATTAGAGATCCAGCTACTAACAAGTGTAAAGGGTATGGTTTTGTTACCATGACTAATTATGATGAGGCGGTTGTTGCAATCCAATCATTGAATGGATATTCTCTTAACGGACAAGTGCTGCAGGTCAGCTTTAAAACCAACAAGAGTAAATCCTAAGTTCTCAATCTCTAGTCAATAAATTATAGCTAATGCGTAAATGTTGATCACTACTCAGTTGTGGTTTGTCGTCAGGATATTTAGTTATATTTAAATATTGCATAGGAAACAGTCAGTGGTGCAAACCATGACTTACTAACAACTTATACCAGTGTTCATACATAACAAGTACAAAACAACTTAGCAGGATAAACATCATCACAATATTAAGACTATGTAATGTTATAAGACAACTACAAATGATTTTCACATAATTATGGCACTACCGAGCTTTACATCTATGTACATCTAAGTAATTCTATAGATGAATTGGATAATTGTAATAGGCTTTTGTGGTGCCCTTGCAAAAACTACAGTCTCAAGTCAAGATAATTAACATTGTTTTAATTTTAGGCAATCATTGTTTATTACATAAAAATAATTAATTTGGAACTACTCAATTCCGAATGACTGACATTAAAGATGCTATTATTTTATAAAATAACATATTTATATTTATTTTGTAATAATTTGATACATGACTAAATATAAAATATTGACCATGTGAGCTAAATGAAGCATTCCTCTATCACTTAGATGTGAATCAAATTATTATGAAAAATTTTGCTATTGTCTGTAAATGCTAATTAATTTGTTTACAGATGCTAGTGTATTGTTTAAAAATGTAAAATCGTTTACATAAACGGCTATGTAATAATTTAGTAGTTGTGTCCATCAAACAAGACAGATGACAAGCAATATAGTTAATTTTTTTATGAGAATCTACAGTGCAATATTAAAAGATTACTCTAAGTAAAAGTATGAAAAGAAAGATATTATATGTATATGAGAAACTGTGCAATTATACCACACATCTTTATAGATATTTGGATTGAAGTATCTGCAATAATTAAAGAGAATATATTATTAGAAAATACCTTTATATTTACAACTGTGTTTTTAGACTACCGAAGAAGTCATATGACTGATTTAATCGTTAGATTGAATTTTGCGAAAACAGAGACACTAATTATAAGCAATATCTTCCATACAGGCTTTTATAAATTGATATAAGGATGACCGTACCATTAGTACTTATAATTATTGAAGTAATTAATGATAATTACTAAAACCTGGAGCTTGACTCATGCACAAAATGATTAGTGAGTGTGATGGATTAAACAATCATTGATAAGTTTACAGCCATACTGTTTCAAATTATATGTTTTCATATGTAATATATTATTCCAATAATTATTTTTTGTCTTGATCTAAGACTATGACTAATATGAATCCAGGATAATCTCAATCAAAATTATGATGATATGTATAGTTAATATCACGTAATGTAACTATAGTGTCTGATCAACATTTTACTAAGTTTTTTTTTAAATATTGAATAATTAAAGGCATACATAATTTGGGCATATACACAGTTCTATGTAACTGGTGGGTGTCGGGAATGAATATGTGTGCAAACAAACACTTTGAACCCTATTACTAGTAATCTCCCAGATATTCTCTAGATTTAATAAGGGATTTGGTGCAGGTGGTTAGTCTGTTTGGTTACATTGCAATGTCCATTTGTGATGTAATGACAATGTCACATGACATTTGACTTTCACAGCATGATATTGTCTCTCTTTTTCTTTTGATGGTGTATTCGCTATTTATTATAACACTTAAGTATGTAATGTATAATTCATAATTTATTCTCGTATTAGATAATAGAAATATTTATAGATTTCATTTGATGTTACAATTAATATATTGTATTTAGAGTAAGTTTTAAAATATTAGTTCAGTAAATTTACTCAGTAATTGAACATTTGTATCCACTTCATTATTTATATGTATAACCATTATATTCGTATTTGGTAGTTTCTGTCACTATTATAGTTAAATTATTTAATAGGTAATGATTAGATGCATATCATATAACAGAGTATAGTGGAAGTTGGTCCTTCTCTTGACTCGTATATAATGCATTTTGTCTTAAGTATTTGTTTTAATAAGCATAAATGTTTCATTAAGTGTAATATTTATTTAAAGTACTTAACTACACGAAACTAGTCAGTTATATTTTGCGCAACATTAAATCTTTAAGTACCTTTACTTAAGTATTTAAAAACTGTGTTCTCTAATATAAATGTAGTCCTTTAGGATTTGTGTTTAAATTATGTTGGTGTGGTGTTTCTTTAACTTAAGTATAAATGTACCATTGTGGAACGCACGGTAACAATATATAACAAATGGTGTGTACAACTAGTCAGTGTTATGTACCTCTCAGTAATTTAATATTTCCAGCTATTCCAGATATCTGAGCGTAAATTTCTCCTTTGAAAGATAGAAAAAAAGAAAATTCTATCCAGTTCTATTTGAGCTGCGAATGATACAAATATATTTCTGCTTTTAAGTCTCTGAAAATACAATAAAATTTAATTAGCAAATTTATCGTCATTAGCTCATGAAAAGCGAAGGATCCTTTTGATGCTAAAATGAATTGTAATTTAAACACGTTTACTCAGACTGAGTCTTCGATTATATTATAAATGTATATATTGCTGATTACAAATTATTTATTCAACAGTATCCTTTCTAAAAATTTAAGTTAAAACTTGCTCTATAAGTTGATTTTTTTCCGAAATCGGCTACCTTGCCTGCAATCTGGAAATATTTTGACAAATCTTTCCGACGTATTTATCATGTACGATCAGAAAATACAAACAATGTATTTAAGGCATTTTCTTTTTTTCATTCATTGTTAGAATCTCAGTTAATCTCAAATAAGTAAATATGAATGTCGTTAGTCGTCTATGTAAAGCGGCAATGTGTACGTAAATGGAGGCACTCGTCTCGCGAAGGTTGCTTCAATGCAATGAATAGTTTGTGAGGGCGCCTTTAGTCTAGACAGCGTCTGATCACGGCGAATGTATAGGATTTGAGCGAGCATGTTCCACAGAACAAGGCAGATCTGTTATGACGCCTTTTGTGGTATCTTAACCCTCTACAGATGTCTAGATTAGCGCAACCTCGAAGAAAGTGAAATTGTTCGTGATTTAAAAACTAGCCTATTGAAAGTGTCATGCCATGTTTCTGTATGACAATTGTAAATGTAGAAAAGATTTGGAATAGCTACATTACTATAAATAGTTTGTGTTGTGTCGTCCCTGACTTGAATACATTTTGCCAACCGAAAAAAAAATATTAAAAGTCAACACAGTATTCTCCAACAGTTGAAATGTCCCTTACGAGCTCAATGGGGAATAAGCGTTTTGACTTATTATAGGTTTGCAAGTAAAATAAACCAAGATTGGTAAATGTACAACTTATTGCTGTGAAATTAATAATATTAAATTTTACCATATCTGTTATTATCGCAATTGATGTTTAGCTTATTGTATGCTGTGTTGACGCAACCTTTACACACCTGTCCTTTTATTGTTTTGTTCTGTTTTTTTTTTGTTTAATGTATTTTGTGGTTTTGTGTTTAGGGTAGTCGCAGATTAATTTAAAACTAACAAATTTTCTTCAGTTCATTAGTGTTTATTTAACTTAACCACCTTTAACCAATTTTGTTGTTTTTGTTTTTTTCGTTTGTTCGGGGCAGGTTCGGGTATTGTAAGGTTTTGGCCTAGGTATAGCTAGCATTATAATACAGAGTACAAATCGCCGAATAAACTGAAACAAGTTTGGCTTACTTACCATTTATTTTGAAATGTCAACGAATGTAATCTGAAGTAGGAAATATTGAAATAGACATTAAATATCGACATTAGCAATAATGTATTTAAAATAATGTTTTATTTTAATACCTGATACCTAAACATTCCTGTCCCTTGTAATGCTCAATACAAATAGGTATTGTAATATCATTCGAATCAATAAAGTTACCATTATTACAATAAATTGAGTTTTGTGTATTTTTGCGCTATACGTCAAGTTTCCTATTCAAAACCTCCAGTTTTGTCTTTTTTCACCATTAAAAATTGTGCCGCAGTTGGTTTAGATTTCAATAAAAAAAATAACACAAAATATACCTTTACACTAAAATATAAGGCACAGTCAAAACTTTCTAACCTTCCTTCTTCCATGTTTTGTTTTCAATCGATACATTTTAAATTCATACATTACAAGCGAAATTTATTTCACCCTATGAGAAAAGTAAAAATGGCGCTGCCCTGTTACATTTACAACGAAAACAGACACGAGCATGACATAGAAATAAATAAGGGTGCCCGAATAACAGATATTTGGTACACCCGAAGATTTGCGCGGTGGGGAGCGCCATTAAATCTCCACCCCCGGGTTCAATGAACCTTCGATTTAGTCGGCAACGTGACGTGTTATGCTAGTCTAAGGGATTCGGATCACCCTTCGATTTATCCCGTGAATTTTGTTATTATCTCTTATAAAACGGCACGAGTAAGAGGTCGTTGGCAGAGATACCCTTATGTACCTATATCATGCGAATAACCCGCTTATATTCTAGTAACAGTATTCTTTCGTGAAATATTTTTTAGTATACTTGTAGACACTAGAATAAGACATTGATTCAGTATTATATACAGTAAAAAGGAATCTAGTAAGTATACAGGTTAAAGTTCTACAGGTACATATACAAATAAATATGTTTTAATAGAATTAGGTTTTTGTAGGATTAGTAATGTGGAATACTTGTTAAGAGTTAAGACGAATTATTATAGCCCCTGAAAGATTTATTATAGCATGCTATTAATAGAGAATTAGTTATAAGATCGCTTATTATGTAGTAGAGCTACTCTTAGCTCATTCATGAGTCATGACTGGTATAATTTCAAAGAAAAAGCAACGACTGATTATTTTTCTATTATTTCAATGGCGGCTACTTGAAGTTACTTTTTACCGTTATCTTTGGTAAATTTCCATCCAATTAAGTTTCTTTCTCAGACGTTTTTAGAGTCGATAAAGTTAAACATGATGTAGGTGCAGTATCAGTATATTTACTATATAATTAGCTAAGTAAAAGTCAAAATATCTATAGCTTAATGAGTATTCGGAAATCTGAATAATGAAATTACTATTGACCGAGTTAAGCAGCTGATCGAAGAAATTTTAAAGATTACATTATAAAATATTGAAATAAAAGCCAAAATTACAAAGTGGATTATTAATTATGTAGGTATGTTCGTCAAGAAAAGAATGAAAAATGGAATTTAAATATATTATTCAAAGTAGGTACGAAAAAACTGTTCTAAGACTACGTGATACAGAATATTTAAAAACTTAGTGTGGTAACAAATCTCGATTTCTTAATCTCAGTTTTTATTTAATTATGCGTTTATCTCATTATGCATGGATATATTTAATTATGCAATGGAAAGTTTAACTATTAGAAATGTTTTATGTATTGGCAATAAATGAAGAACTATGTAACAAAATAGTTACGGAAACAGACATCAGCTGACATTTGGCGGACTGTCAATGTCAAAGTAATATTTTTGTTACCTGCACTGCAATGCCTTACGTTTTCTATCGGTCTGTTGTGCAAAATTATGATGCTGCATTGAAATAAGTATTAGAAACGTAAAGAATGTTAGTTGTTTTATGCCAATTGTGTCAAATGCCAACATATGGCACTGTTTAAAACAACTCAAAGTAAATTATGCTGATATAAACGTTTGATAATTGTTGAAATATGGATTCACTCTCGAAGCAAGAACTTATATCGACGATAACTAAGCAAGCGGATCAAATTAAGCGTTATGAAGCACGTTTAAGAGGTGAGTTTTTGCGTTGGTTTCGTTTTATGTCAAATAAGATGTTGTGATTTCTTAAAATTAAATAAAAATCCATAGACGAGATTAATTGATAACATTTATGTAACATAACGTGTGTAAACCTCGAAGAGGTAGGCAGAGCAGTGTAGTGCACTCTCGCGTTAACTACTTATGTTAACTTTCCACTATGAAATAGTGGTGAGTCTGTCGCCATACACCATGCAAATATCCACACTTCGAGCTATCATTACAAAATATAAGGTTGAAAAATCACATAGTGCTTAACTCGGGATATGAAAACAAGATCTCTCCTTCGGAAGTTGCACTTGCAACCAACAAGACAGTAAATATGAACAATATTTACCAGGGTTTTTGTCTCAATAAACTAATAACGACCCCAATTAAACATAATGTATTGTAAGTTGTAAAATACAGGTGTAGCTCTAGTCTGAATTCAATGAGAAGTACATTTGTTATTAACTAAAATTGTTACAGATGTTGTAGCAGCTTACAAAGGTCTTGTTAAAGAGAAAGAGGCTTTAGAGTTAAGTTTAAAGGCTCTTAATAAGACAGACAATCAAAATGAAGCTGGTAAGATTCTGTTTATTATAATAATATGTGTCAGTATTAATATTTTGTACCTATATATTAGACTTTAGATTTGTATATAAGTTATGTAATAGAAGCATATTGTGCATATATTTTAACATTCCAGCTTCAGAGGACTCAGTGGCAGCCCTTACACTATCACTGTCTACTCTTACAGCAGAAAAGTCTCGAATGGAAGAAGCTTTTCAGGCAGATAAGAAAGTTACACGAGAGAAGGTACATATATGATAAGATCTTGCGGTAGGGGATTTCATTAGTTTTAAAATAAATATATTGATTGCCTCGTTGGTTGTGTTGGTTGCAGATGCGACTGCCAATCAAGAGGTCCCGGGTTCGATTCCCGGGACAAACACTACAAAATTTTCTAATTTAGATTTTCTAGTAGTGATTCGGAGTCTGGATATGTGCCCGATGTATGGCAATAGGCTCACCACCTATTACATAGTGGGATGTCAACGTAACCGGTGAATCGTGGGAATGTTCTGCATTCCTCTGCCTAACCCTTCGGGGATTACAGGCGTGAAGTTACGTTAGATATAGAAGATTTATACACTATACCCCTATTCATTATTATGTCAAGTGTGAGGCCAGTAGAATGGTTGTCAGTGATTCATAATATCGGTATGCTCGACATGTCGTGAAGTTACATAAAATAAATATAAATAGAATCACAGCACACTTGTAATGTCTGAAAAGGTAGGTAGAGGAGTATAGTGTGCTCCTATATTAAACCAGATATATTTCAATCACACCATGGAATGGGGGATGAGCCTATTGCCATACGACAAGCACAAATCCACATTGTATTTAAACTGTAAACTGGAGTATGTACAAAAAAAATCTATTATCTATATGTATCCTCAATCAATAGTCACACTTGACCTATTAAATTGTTTTTTGGTGTAGGGAGAGAATAGGTGGAAGTTGTTAGATTAAATTAAAATTTGAAGTATTCAGAAATTTAAAATTTACACCAATCATTGACAAATCTAATTCTCAGTCATTCACAGATCTAATTTCTAAATTCCATTTGAAAGAGCTGTCTGATTACTGTGGCCCCTTAAGTGTTCAGTTAATCACTTACTTCATTCAGTTAGTAAGGTACATAATAAGTATAGGATTTCAATAACACAAGTGATGTGATACAAGTGTTTTCAATATGTTACCAAGCCCCAGAAACATCAAATTCACTCCTCTCAATAATGACCCATATCTTTAAGAGTTTAGACAAAATCTGCGTAAAATAATTCCTATTTATAGACAGATAAATAATTTTACTTGTGAAATAATTTTTTTCTTCTCAACATCTTCAGTATGAAAGCAAGTTGGCAGCCATGCAAGAGGAAACAAAAACTTTAGTACAGCAGCACTTAATGGAGATTGGGAATCTGAAAGCTAAAATCTCTTATGAGATTCAGGAGAGGGAGAAGGAGAGAGCGGACCATGCTGCTATGTTGAAGTGAGGTTTTAAATTGTAATTATTTGAGACCATAGCATCACTTACCAAAGATTGTAGTTCCACCCACATAAGCTGGACTTGTGGTGGTTCTCCACAGTTTGGTTTACGTGCTCATTTTACCGCATATGTGTAAGATGTGGAATGAGCTTCCGTTTGAGGCTTTCCCTGAATGCTATGTCATGGTCTTCTCCAAGTAAAGCACAAAGAGAGCACTCCTTCTAAGCCGGCAAGGCATTGGCCAACCTTTGGGTGTTGCGAATGCCCATAGGCGACGGTAACCACTTACCATCAGGTGACCCCTCCGCCTGTTTATTAGACTGAAATAAAAAAAAAATACGTAGCAGTTTCTATATTTAATTTGTTTCTAAATCCGTTAAAGATTCATTCCAAGAAATTCACATTTTTAGGGAATTGCACATGAAGTTTGATGCGGAGAGGAAGTCAAAGGAGAAACTAGAAGATAAGGTTGTCCATAACTCGGAAGCTCAAGGTAACTATTATTATATTCTTCTTCTCTCCCTTACTTTTTCTTTCTTACCCCTTACATTTTTTCGACCCTTATATCGTTCTACTGCTGGTGCATGGGTCTCCTCTTGGAATGAGAGTGTTAAGGTCTCAGTCTCCCACACTGGCCAAGGGTGGGTTGGCAGACTTCATACACTTTAGAGAACATACCCCTTACTTGTACTGTTATCTTTATTGGTTTTAGTACTGTTAGACATTGATCATAGGTTCCATTCACCTGAGAACAGATCTGCTTGTTCATTGCTCCCTAATTGATGTGTATACAGGTCGTTCATACATTTGTCATATCTTCACCCCAGGGCCACAATGGGGCAGGCAGAGAACTCTAAGTGCCAAATATTTTTATACTTATAGACCTGCTGTGCTTCATTTATGTTCATCACTGTCTTCAAACTTGAATGACTTTGTTCAAACTATCACATCGGTCTCAGTGATTTCAGACTCGCCCAGTAGCTAGTATTTGGCCTATTTGGTTACAATAGGCGAGCCTAGGTCTGCCACAGCACCTACGTCCATCACCATTTACATAGTTTATCGATTTTAAATGTTTCTAGTTTATTTGAACGTTTTAAAAATATGCTATAGGCTACTTATTCATGTTGCACTTTAATAGGGGGCTACTCCTACTCTTCGCAATTACTAACAAATTGAACAATCCTCTCCTATCTTTCCATTTATACTTACCATACTCTTAAAACAGACATACTGGTGTAAACTTTGACTTTTAGTGATAGAAGGTGCAGAATGGTGGCTCTAGTACAAAATCTTGGTGTAAGATTCTACTATATCTGGGTACCAAACTGTAAACTGAAACATACTAAATACATTTCATCCATCTTGTTATACAATAATCATGTAAGGAGTAAGTTGGAACATGGTGGTCAGGTCAGGTCATCAAGTTCTAAACTTTATACCAGCCATATTCAGATAATTTAAAAAGTATTTATTCGGCTTCTATCTCTGTAGGCATTCTGTATCCCATAAGATGTTATGTCATATTCTGATAAACTAATTTACTTTAAAATAAAGCCCCTCTATGCTAGAAGGGATATGATCTCAAATTTCTATATAAAGTTTTTCACAATGACATTGACAATGCAGATGTTTTAAATAAATCTGGTTTAAATATACCCCATGCACCATCACAACATTGGGCTCCACTATTCAGTATATATCACAAAATGTAGGAGTAACCTTGTCAGAGATGCACCTATTGCAGGCAACTTTATAATATTCATGCCAGCAAATTGGCAGACTTGGACTCATCGATCAACAGTTCTCACACAAGGTGCTTACAGAATGTAAAAACCTTCATACACTATCCTGAATGGTGTAATAAGGTTAATTGGTTTATTGTATTTGTTTGTGATAATTGTAACTATTACGATTGTATTCATATTAATATTGTTATTATATTGTTGTTGTTTTTTTTCAATTTTAGATATTGTTAATCCCCTTTTTTTGTTTAGTTATTTTCACCTTTTAACGCCTAATATGTACATCACACAACTTGTGTCCATATATTAGAGATACAATGAAAATGTAATCATATAGATAAATAAATAAAAAATTAAGTACATTGCTTGTATGAATATCAGATATTATGATGCATATCGTGAGATCTTTGATTGTTAACAAATGTAGCTGTTGTTAAAGGAGCAATTGTCTTGGTCTACATGTACATATCGTGCTCACAATAGGAAAGTGGTAGTGATCACTTCAACAGTTCTGGGTTTATTTTCCTGATGAATACATGACTGCCTCGTTGGTCGTGTTGGTTGCAGATGCGACTGCCGATCGAGA
>DWEI01004011.1:0-12136 GCA_018245875.1 Mysoria ambigua | reverse complement strand
GTACAGTTCTCTGCTATTCCTTCAGGAAATGAAAGCGTGAAGGTAAGAAAAAACAGCCGTTCGCCCATAAGCTTCAACAATTCGCATATGCTACCACATCCCTCAAACCACTGTTACTGTATTAAGCAGTTTGATTACAAATGCGTTCTAACGTAACGTAACGTAACTTCACGCCTTTAATCCCGGAAGAGGTAGGCAGAGGAATGCAGAACACTCCCACGTTTCACCGGTTACGTTTATAAATGCGTTCTAAGATACTTATAATCCTTTTTTGACCATTCAAGCTATCTCCAAACCAAGTACCAAAGGTACTTTGTTAGTCAAACAAAAAGCTGACAAAACTAACACAATGGTATTGACGTGTAGGTCTGATAGACATTAAATCTATGGTGAATAAACATGGCTTTAGTCGTTCCCATTGGACGCCAGCACCGCGGGTACGGAGGCAACGTGTTTAAACAACCATTGCTTACAATAATGAAGCGCCGGGCAGAATTAATGACGGGTATGCAATGTCTGTCTGTAGGACCCATCCAAGACTACCCGCCCACGCACCACATATTTGTATCGCCAGAAAAAAGTGAGTAGTTATATCCGGTTGCAAAAGAGTAGGCAGAGTGACTAATGTACCAGACGGTGTTGTGTCGGACTGGTTATGATATGTCGAACAATGAATGGGTAGACTGGTTGTGAACCTAATTTTTTTCACTATACATATCGTTAAAGAGATCTGTCATACAGCGTAACGCTATACGGGTTAATAATGATGATGGCTGCTGTAAAAATTGTAAAAATGTACCTGATTGTATAATGGATTTTTCTTATATAGAATTTCTATTAACGCCTTGGAGTCCGGATATGCGCCCTGCGTGTGGCAACAGACTCACCACCTAATCCATAGTGGGACGTAAACGTAACTGTTGAAACGTGGGACTGTACTACTCTCCTCGGCCCTCCTCTTCGGGGATCGCAGGCGTGACGTCACGTCTTCGTTATTGCGTACTAAGAAGTCTGCGTGAAGTAGTCCTCAGTTTCTCGTACCCTATAACACCGATCGGATTGGAACTAGCGACATGTCTGGTGTCTGGCGAGCAGCTTTGTCGGCCCGCGGCGCCACGCAATCGACTTCCTGGCGTGGAGTGGCGTGGAGTGGCGTGGGTAACCCGATATCGGCAAAGGTTATCGCGTCATCACCGATAATCCAGCTGACGCGACGCACCGACCGCCGTCAGCGCCGCGACCGACGCCACGCGGGTGCGGCCGCCGCGGCTCGGCGGTGAGAGACGCGCTCATCAGACGTACGATTACAACCAATATCTTGGGGACAATACTGTCGAACAACAATAACGCTAGTGGGTTTTCTGATCTGAACGCTGCGGTCGCGGCCGGGTAGGGTGGTACTGCGCTCGGCCTGTGGCAACTTGTATCACACTCGTACTCGGTGAATCTTAGGACTGTGATATAATTCTCTGTTAACTTCCTAGATGAAATACGGACAGTTGCTATGTCCTGGGACAATTTACACGCGAACATCCTATGTACAGCCTACTAATGGACGACTAGTTACTAGGTCGCATACAATCTACGGTCGTCCTATATGTCCAGGTGGTCCGACGACATGAAGATGACAGCGGGAAGCTGCTGGATGCGGAAGGCCCAGGAGCGGATGGAGTGGCGCCGATTAGGTGAGGTCTATGTCCAGCAGCGGACCTCAAGAGGCTGACGACGACGACGACGATGATGATGTGTATTCTCATTTCTCAATACTAAAACACAAAAAACATTCAGTTGTGTTCATAACGCAGATATATATTTAGAATTCTCACAGCTAGGATCCTGACAAAATTCTTTTATCCATTCAAATTGAATCTGTGCCCTGATGTGTTTAAGTGATACAAATTATTATAATTGATAATTAATTCTCCGTTCGTATTATTATTATTCTCTTTCTTCATCCCGTCGTTACCCATTAGGTTATCACATTCCATTGTGAGATGCACACATCAATAGACATAAATGTGAACAAAACCATATTTCGAGCATTACAACTGTTTAAACAATTACAATTTTTGTCGAACTCCACGTGCGATTGTCGTCATCGAATTTGTCAGCAGTCAGTCATCAGTGTGAGCGGTGTTCACGGCGCGGACCAGCCGTGGACCCGCCGCCGAGCGCGCCTCGCCCGCCGCGGCCCCGGCGGCGCGGTCGACGTGCCCGCCTCCGTCCGGGACACGCAAGCCACGGCCACGTGCTCGCTGACTCTCGCGCCCGCGGTTGATTCGCTGCTGAACGCCAACAGCAAAAGCGCGCGAATTAGAGACTTGGTGCGTTTAATTCGTCGCATGTAAATAATGATGGACAGATAAAGGAGAATGGAAAGTATGTTAACGAGCACGCATTTTCGCTAACACAGGCTGATTTGTTATAATATTGGGGTATAATTGACACAAATGTCTGAAGTAATAATTAATGACATTCAAAATGACGTTTTACTTCATCATGGGGTGCAAATCGGTACAATACGTACCATTAATGACCGTCAAATTGCATTGATACAAATTATTGCTTTCATCGGCTTTATATAGGCTATAGACGATATTATTAGACTTTCTTGTATGTTATGTGGTCGCGACTGTGTATCGAGAGGTCTTGGGTTCGAAATCCGGGTCGGGCCCAGTTAGATTTTTCTAACTTGAAATTTGTAGCTCGAAGTTCGGAGTTCGTTCTACACGTATAAAAACAGCCTCATCTCATATTCTTAACATACGATGTAAATGCAACTGGCGATCTGCGAGAGTCTACTCTTACGCCTGCCCCATCTGGAAAACCGGCGAGATGTTACGTAAATATCGCTATGTGATTATATCTGCAACTTTTTAACTCCCTCCTTGCAAATGTCCCCCGCACTGCTGGAACACACGCCACGCATATATAATAATATATAAATTAATTTTTCTCACGTAACCGATACAAGTGAACAGATTTTATCAACGAACCGTTCGGTTATACGAGTTCTGGTGAACGCTGTTGTAAGCGTGACGTGTTCGAAGTTGGTTGCGCTTTAAATAATACAACTGTAACTTATGAAGACAGCGCTGAATGTAGGTGCGCGGTAGGTGTGCATGGGTAGAGATATTTGGCACTCGGTGGTCCCTGCCTGCCCTGTAAGGGAGCTGGCGTGAAGATATATATGTACACTCGGGACAATTCACACGTCGTGACAATTCTCGGACTAGGCTCTCTCAGGTCTGTTGTAACCAGACAGCGAATAAATTGTCATTATGCATATCTCTTTATACAGTCGTTTAAGCTTTACAAGCCTTCAATCCAGTACGGTAAGATGCCGAATGTTTGGTGACATTTCTAAAATATATTGTCTAATCTCTCTGTATAACAAAACAGAGGAACGCTGCCCTGCAGAAGCGGTCCCTACGCTAGTCCTGACGTACACGAGCCCTGAACTAGCAGCTCTATGAGCCTCGCACTATTAGGCGGCCTCCGTACCTGTTAGATGTTATCTGAACCGACACACAAAAAAATCATCTTAGAAATTCCATTTGGTGGTCAATTCGTCCTGTCATATGTTTCGGTTTGCGAACCGTGTAGCGTAAATTGAAAGTTCGCGTTAACAAAATACGGTCGCTTTCGGCTTGTTCGACTGCATCGACCATATGATTTCAACTTTCATTCTCTTGGTGTGTGTAATGTATCGGTCGTTTGAAATCGGTGACTTAAAAAAGACTTTATGTTACAGAACATAAAGTTTATTTTCAATTATTTTTTGTACTAGAGTACTTGGAAACAGGATTGGCTCCCCATATGATTTTTGTATGACATTCCATTTCAGGATTCAGTATATTCTTTGAAGTCTTATCGCCTTGTGTTAAGGTTGCTTTTGGTTTGAGGGAAATGATCCATGTAGGTAAGCCGGGCGGGCAGCCCGCGCTTTCATTCTGAGTAGCCAGCTTATAATTTCAAGAAATTACCAAAATCTCGGCATTATCTATTCCAATAATTTATCATTTCGTATACGTACGCGTAATATTCAGAGTATTAATTACAAAAGTTTTCTTTGCGACGCTCCTTGAAAAAAATTACATAACAAAAAGCTATTAACAAAATTTAGGATCATAATAATTACATCTACACGAAGCAGCGGTTATTAAAATGAGATAATTATTTTCAAATCTAAAAGGCGTGCTTGTATATAATACATGTAATGTATGAAACTTTTGACCAATGATAAAATATATTATTTCTGTCATCCTGTTACCAGTTCATATTAAGTGCCATAAGTTACATGTAATTTCAACTGAACTAATTGACAATAAAAACACTATTGCGACGGCTTGTTATTTGTTGCGCTCTTCGTGTGATAAATATCGGTAGAAGATAACTATAAAATGTAATAATACACGTACAGAAGTATACAAGTAGTATATTTTTCTTTCGATCCTTTAATCATTTCTCTTTTGGAACACGAGTCTCCTCCCAGAATGAGAAAGTTAAGGTCTTAGTCTAACACGCTGGTCAAGTGCGGGTTGGCAGACTTCAGACGCCTTATAAAATATTTTTTTTTAACTCTAAGGTATGCAGGTTTTCTCAGCACGTTTTTTTTCATCGTTATAGCAAGTGATATTTAAACTTAAAATGAACATTTAAAAAAGAGATACGCCCTAGAATTTGAACGTTGGCTCCCGGAATGAGATCGCATTTCAAAACACTACGCTATCACCACAACTATATGAGATTTTCTTCATTTACAAATGCTTCGATTAATTTATCTCGTAAAGTAATAAATCGTTAGGTGCTCCTTTAGAGCAACTAACTTGTGTGAGCCACTAACTAACTATCAGTGTGAGCTGTGTGAGTATAATACTCACACTTAATAATAGTAGTTTTGTTTTAATAGTTCAAAACAACTTTCCTTCATTGTATATCCGATGCTACCCGTCTCGAAAACAATGTCGGATTGTCTCAAACGATCAGCATACTGAGAAGTAAACAGAAAACCATAATTAAATACACCATAATCTTATTGAATAATCTTTATAGTTGTCTGGTCACAAAAGCGTGACTTGTGCACTTTGCTGTCACCTACATAAGAACTACTATCGCTTGAACATAATCATTGCCTAAACGCAACGTAGACGCCATCTGTGCCAAAACAAAGGTGTTGAAAAAACGCTTTAGTGTAATAATATAAAGCTCTTTGTAAAAGGATTAGGCTCAGAATGTACGTTTATGACGTATGCCTAGACTAATGCGATTCACAAAATGCAAAAAAAGGGTATGACGATGTCCATCTTATATCAGACGACAATAATGATTAACGTGTTATTAAAAACGAATACATTATTATCGTGTACGTAATCGGTGTCTCGATTGTCCGCACATATTTGTTTTCATTCAAACGATAATTTTAATATTACAACAGTCACACAACGAATTTTCATCGTGATCATCACTATCATCAGTGTGCATCAGTCACTGGACTGATGCAGACTGACCGGATATAGGTTTCTTCTACCGATCGCTATCTCTTTTGTCCTAACCTCAAGTACTTACACCACTCTAGAATTATATCTATAAGGAATGTTTATGTGGATTATAGATAGAATTTAGCCAACGCGCAGATGGGTTACATTATGTGGAATAATAATGCTATAATTAGTTAATTAGGACTGGTATTTAATTACAGTTTGTAGAATAAATTAACTAAGCTTTCGTTAACAATTAAAGTTATCACTGTAATTATATTTACTAATGGGTATAAATACTTGTTCAAAATATGTATAGCTATAATTATTTATATAGATATATTATATTTAGCTATATTGATTTAGTAATGTGAAACGTAGGAGTGTTCTTCATTCCTCTGCCTACCTCTTCGGGGATTACAGGCGTGAAGTTACGTTTGATTTAGTAATATTCTTAAAGTCACTTTAAAGGTTTTAATTGTTCTGCGAAAGTCGTCGGTCTAATACAGAACAAGACTAGCTACATTATTTTCCGTTGATTCTGAATAAAAATTATCTTTACTTCGGTTTTTTTAAATCGGCCAAAATAGTTCACCGAGTTAAACATATTCTACACAGCGAAATACACACTCTTTTAAATTATATATTGTAATACTTAGATTTTTTAGTGGATGTATTTCATTTATACATTCATGTATCCAAATGATATATGCTAATGGTCTGTGAATGTGAATATTATAACAAGTGTAACATAGATTCTAGTCTCACGTGTTGCATTATAATGATACGCAAAAATAACATGTTCTTCATGTTTTTATAATACAAGCCGTAGTTGAATGACAGGACGTTATGATTTACGTACGTACCGTATTGCAAAAGACAATTTTAAATTGCCTAGAAGTAATAACTTTTTTAATATATTAATAAAACTAAAATAATTTACATTCATTTTTAATCACGAAATTAATTATAACCTACAAAATCTTTCGAAGTATTAAATACCATGAGTTACTTTTATTTTAGATAAAAAAAGTTATCCTATACAAAAAAGTTTTACTGTAACATTAACACAAATTTACAATAAAAAAACTCGTGATTAATTAATGTTTTACTATTCACTGAACTATTTCAATAATATGTATGTATATTTAACATAACATTTTACTAAAGTAGTAGATTATTTCTACGCTTGCAACCCTAATGTGCACCCTGCCTCACAACTGACGGGGGACACAGGATATCGGGGAAACTATCATTCACAAACTCAGTCGCTGTCTTGCTTCCGAGTAGGGAAGTTGGATAAAAGCGGGCAGGGAATTGATAAATAAATAAAACTATTAATCAGTTGTGTGAGACTGATAATAAAATGGACATGTTTTAGTAATTGTGTTGAAATATTTAGGAAATTCAGTGTTTTGAGTAAATATGTGGTCTGAAAGCGGGAAAGATTGTGAATCCAACTGCCAGTGCTCCGGGTGAGTTTATTTTTTTATTTTTCTATGAATAGACTAAATATATTCTTGTACAAGTGTTTATAAAAAAATATTGATAATGAACACGGTTTTAAAAGTTACCATTAAGGTCGCAAAGTGCTTTCTAAGTCTAAATTAAATTTCTTGTTTTGTCATAATCAAATTACAAAAAATATATATTAATTTATTCATGATTATAACTATTAATTATAGCTGATGCCTTAACAAGATTTAAAGTTACTTTTTAATGTAAATATATTGTAGATACGTTATTATTTGCCGTCTACAAAATTTACAAATTCTGTTGAAATAGCTCATGAAATATTCACAACAATCATCAAATGCTTTTACTGAACGGACATGGTACTTTTTCTATGAAAAATTTAAAAAAGTCACCGTTGATAGGTGACGTCACACTTCATTTTTTCTCTTATACCAGAACTTATTCTTACGATGGGCTAATCCATCCAGGAAGTCTAGGTTCAGCTGTGGATTAATGCCTGATGTTAATTATAAAACACTTCGTCTTTTGACATTAATTATAGCCGCATGTATTAATTTGTATGAATCTACTTCATTTAACACTATCCATATATGATAAATAACCACTATCTATTTTAAACATAATGCATCCGAAATCGACAGATTTTGGCAGTTTTTCAACTCATCTCTGGTTCATCTGCACATACCTTTTTTATCCTTATGAATCATAAAAGGGAGTTAAAAATTACAGGAACATAATATGTAAATTCGGAAGTAATAAGCAACAAAATTACAAAGAATCGAATTAAAGGAAACTACGGGAATATTTGCAATTTCTGTCATAAATTACACGACTCTTCCATAATATTTAGTTGTCATTATAACATTAGGAGGACAGTTTAATCATTCACGAATAAAACAGTAATGATAACCATCAAAATCGCGTGGAACAGCATTATATTTCATCTCTCCAGCTTCGGTACACATTCCTGAGGATGAGGACAGCGTAGTGTGTAATCCTGGTAATAATAATGCCTTTAGCAAAAAACCTTTTTATTACGCGTTACGTCATAAAGTTGGCAACCTTGAATAGTTCCAAGTGGAATAATAAGTGTATTCACCTGAGTCTCGTTTTATTATCTATGGTCTATACAGTTTATATTTTTATATACAAAAATGCGCTACGCCGCTTAATCTATAGTACGGTGGAGAATAATTCTGTCTTTTTTAATTTCGGGAAGAATGTATTTTGATTAGGTGTTTTTTAAATATTTTTTTACTAAATTCATAGTTTTTTCCCATACCTACATCTGGTAGTTATTATAGGTATATATACATCTGGTAGTTATTAGTTGGTAGTGGTTATATGTAGAAATAAAAAAAAAACATTATAGACCGATTGTCCAATTCCTCGAAATCACGTTGTGCACACACAAAGAATTATTTAAATGTTTCTTATTCCACCATTCACACAGTCGGTGCCGTGACTGGATTAGATCCATAATCATATTACACATGTGCATATGACAGATAACACACGCTCGCCCAACGATTCATGTGGCCGAATGTCGCACGAAATATTGAAAAATAACATATCTTTGGACAGCGCACACACGGCATACGATGCCAAACTACGTGTTGAATATGCTGTGCTAACTGAACAGCTTATAAACTAGATATGTATATTTCTATATACATATAGGTATAGATAGCTATAAGAACACAGAACAGATACTAAATCTTAAGTAGCTTAAAAGAATTGTCAGTACAATGAAGACCGAATAACAAGATGAACTTGTAATTGACCACGTTACTGGCGGCAGAGCCAACTAATGATCATTGAGATACATCTTAATTATGATGTACCGCCATTCATATACGTGCGACCCTGGTCAGTGTGCTTTGGGGGTTCAGTGTTGGTCCATGGTATCTTGCTTGGAATCGTAGTCGTAAAGTACACAGACAGACTAGAAACATTTATAGCGAATGCAATTATAAGAACTCTCATGAAAGTTACTAATTATATTAATTGGTATCTACCTTCACCATCAAATCTCATTCGACTCATCACCTCGTCAGTCGGCGAGTAATGCTAGTAGACAACGTGACCTATCGTCTTAAACGCGCGAGGAGGAAGTTGCCGCGTGCGTGAATATTCGTTGAATGAAAGTGAAAATGACCGTTGGTGTTCGAATCTTGAATCGTTGTTAACAGCCAGTGTCTTTTTTTGCAACATTTTATTTCTTTTACGTTTTTACAAGTTTCATAAAAGATTATATTATGATAATAATACTTTACCTAGGATCAAATGTGTTTACATCGACCATGAATTACGCAAATATAAGTTCAAAGAAATCAAAATGCTCTTTTGAAACAACGTGGTATTTTTTTACATAAAATTCTCTAAAACTCCAAAAACTCTAAAAGAACATTCCAAGCTCTTATCAATGAAAAGAACGTTATGACTACGAGTTGAAAGCACGTAGTTATGTTTGTGTGTCCATCTTGCTTGCTTCAACGCTGTGCGACAAGGACAGCTAACCAGTCGGCGGGAAACGAAGCAGTGATGTCAGCAGCTATAATGATTTTGTGCACGTTTTGAAGATTTGTCTGTCTGTTTTATGGTACTGTTTAAAAATTTTAGTTGAATATATCCTGCCAACTTTGAAAGGTCTTTTATAAAATGCAAAATGTTGTCATAGCAAAAACAAAATATTTTCAGTTACTTACAATCGGTAGCGTTATTTTGGCGATGTACTGATTTGTAGAATAATTTAAGTGGCTATTGCATCGTGTTAATATCAGGAGGAAAATTTTACCGAAATGGGTAGCTTTGGGATGGAGTTTGATACCTTAATTAGTATGTCTTTCTAGTAGTAATAACAAAGTTAAAGTGCCTCACGGTAATACACAGTAATGTTGGTTTTCCAACATTCACACCATTATCATCAAAAGTTCGAGTAATGTTACGGATATTATTTGATATTTTATCTTTTTGCATTAATACATAAGAATTAAGAAACTGTCCATTAATACGTAAAATAAAAAAAAACATTGATCTAACTGCACTTCTTACTTTCCCTAAAAAACGGTTGAAAAATTCTTACTAGCAACACTCGCTAACGGAATCGGATAATATTTTATGAATGAAATAATTTGCAACTCTACACCACGAATTAATGATGCTAGCGACATTATAAACTAGATCTTGTTGTGTGGGTTTTATGGTTTATATTTGTTTGTGTTTCTTATATTTAATTTTAAATGTATTCATTCAGTTAGCATTGGAAAATGATATTTATGACAATAACATCTGATTCATTTGGCTTGCATTATAATACTTCAATCATTCCAGGAATTGTTAGCATCCTATTTATTAAAATCTGAATGACGAAGCCAAGAGTCTTTGATCCAACTCTACTTTGTTCTTGTGGGCTTCGGACGCCATGAGTGAATTGAAAAAAACTTGACCTGTATAATAATAACGCGTATACTAACTTAATTTTGTAAATATTAAACTCTGTCTACTCATTCGGGGATCACAGGTATGTTGCGTAGCGTTTTTGTTAATAAAAACGATGACTTTTATTGTCATAAGCACACTGCCATTCTCCTTCGTCGAGCCGACGGCTGATAGTGAGTGGTCGGCCATCGTGGTAAAGGGTCAGTCGCAACGTCCAGGCTGCGCCGGGCTGTGGTGTGTTGGTATTTATTTGGACACAGTCGCCGCTCGGGGAGGCTCCTTTCATGCACCCCCACACTGACATTGCAATTATAGAACAAGTTCATGCGAGACGGTAGGTACAACATCTTCATGAAAACAAAACAATGATGCTACTCTTCTATTTCGTCGATTAATGTTTCATAAGATCTTGTTAAATCATTTTATAGTTTAGTCGTGCTTACAATTTGTGTATATGGACTTGTATTAGTTTTTTTTTGTACTGGCATTAAATTTATACAGTGTTTAGGTAACCCACGGGTATTTTTCTGACATGTATGGAAGTGTTTTTCAGTACACTTAATCCATGGCTAAGATATATATAGATTTTGTTTGTAGCTCAAGTTAAAAGAATGTAGCGCAAAATTTAAAATTGGAACTGTTTATTTATAGTTTTTTTCTGTTTACTGGCTAGCGTTTCTACATATCTGTTGTGTTTGGTGCATTTTATAGAACCTGATGACCTGTATTTGAGTTTAATATCGCTTCTACGTACAAACATTATAATTATTAAAACAGCGATCATTGTGTTGCTGATGAAAAATAATGGCGGTTTAAATGACATTTGGACATTTTAATCGTCTATATTTAGGCCAATACGATAACAAACGAATGCGACGTACGTATACTGCCGATCATTTTCAATTATTTTTAATTTATATATGGGTCAAATTGTATTTTAATTGGTTTATTGACTCGCGTATTTACGTTTTATATGCACACTTATTTTACCCATACTAAATACGATAGGATATACAGTTAAATGATAACATAGTTACAGATTGGTCTGATAGTCTATTGGTAATGATTCGGATTGCAGAACCTAAGGTTGCGGGTTCTATTTACATCTAATATATTCTTTTGTGTGATGATTGACTGTGTAATATTATTTTTATAAGTACTTATGTGTTACAGTATATGTAATGTATTAGCTGACTTGTTACCATAGCATAGACTCTGCCTTATTTAGTATGACATGGTTGCATGTGTGATTTTAAGCTATTATTATTATTGTGACGCATTCGAGAGTTGCATTGTCTCACTAACCCCAGTCTCCCACTCGGGCCACGGGGAGTACAACGTGGCGGTGGTGGAGCACACCATAATGAACAAAAAGAAATGCACTTCAAAGACAATACTGTAAAAAAAGATCATAGACAATGGTATCACTGCGGTTGTCTATGGCTGACACACAATGGACCCCTATCGCTTAACCTCAAAACTAATGTCATTAAAAATGTATTATGGCGGTGTCCTGTTATGATATATTGTCGATACTTGGTCATTATACTTTTGTTTGGACTCAGTTTCCAGTGTTCGTTCGGCCTTAAGGTCAATATTTCTCTGTCAGTACAGTAATATAATATGTCGTTATACTCATAGGATTTTGTTACTAAGCTTAAACTCCAGGACATGGCCAATCGCACGTGGCATTATTTCATTTCGAACACCAATAGAAATTTTCACATGCAGAAGCTCTA
>DWEI01004010.1:0-12136 GCA_018245875.1 Mysoria ambigua | reverse complement strand
CGTAACCAGTGAATCGCGGGAATGTTCTGCATTCCTCTGCCTACCCCTTCGGGGATTACAGGCGTGAAGTTACGTTCTTTTTAAAACGTTTATTCCTAGCATTAATATTAAATACTTGTACATTAGCAAATACGGCTATCGACGGGTATCATTTTAATTAATCATTTGCCTCATGGGTGGTATCTATAATGCCACAGGAAATTCAGCTTGCCATTGCCATACAAAATACTCGTATTCAAACCACCGTTGTGGTTGGCGGGAAACGTCAAATATGTAATTATTGATGTATGGGTGAGTTAATTGAACTAAAAAATTTTTCAACGGGTGGATGTTAAAGTCAATTTGATTATTGGAATTTTATTAGTAGACGTAATTAGGCTACAATTATAATATGGTCAGGAACAAACTAATTAAGTTTATTATAACGCGACTGGCGATCGGAGGTCTAATTTAGTTTCTAATAGTGGCTCGGAGTCTGGATATGGGCCCGATATTTTGTATGACAATAGGCTATTCCATAGCGAGACATAAGCGTAACTGGTGAATCGTGGGTCTGTACTCATTCTTCTGCCTACCTGTTCGGGGATTATAAGCTTGATGTTACGTTTGTTACGTAATTATAAAATGTTGTTCAATAATATGCTCACGCCAATTCTATGGTGGGACGTATAAAATAACTGGAAGTTATGTGAATATTATATAGTTCAGATAACGACTCAAGTTTGTTCATACATCGTAATGTAACTTTCGGAGTTTGCAATCAAGGCTATTTGGATTTTATTTCACTTATTTTTCATTAATTACAATTCCTGTAGCTTGCACAACATTTTGTCGATTGATATTTTGTAATTTAGTTTGGAACATAAAAATAATTCCGAACTTTTCGATAAATTTACTTAGCCATGAGTACTCGTATAGACCTATGTATGAGTTATAGCCGTATATGACTTGTTGTTTCAACTGTTAGTGGAATATTATAAATAATATCGTCAGGTCTGGACTTTTACATGGTAGCCAGAGAGGACAGTGTCTAATATCTCTATCCTTGGAGACCTTACATAATTCTTCGAAATGGATACCAATTTTCATGATTTGCATCACCCAATCAAATATCCTATTTGTTGGAAATGGGCCGATATTGGCCGCCGTCCACTGCATTTCACCATATTAACGTAGTACTCACACATATTTGTCAGGGTTTATTTATATGAATATAAATCGCGAGTGGAACTAGCTGTACAATAATAACAGCAACACGAATTCGTAGGAAACGTGTCATGATACCGGCGCGTTATCTGCCGCCTACGCCCGGCGCACGGACCGACCTCCATTTTCGTTTCGGCGCGCTGCTCACGCGTACTCTGCGCGGACTGGCGTTCGTGATGACCAGCGTGATCCGAGCCGATGCGTGTTACGTGACATGCAATTGCGACGTTACAACGCGCCCGCACTAAAACCGCGTACCACCCGCCTAACGAGCGCCGGTGGGCGGGCGCTAAAGCGCGTCACGTGAAAATAGCTTAAGAGTAAACTAGCGGTGTCGTTTGCTTTTCGCCACAGGGATTACTTTGTTGTAAATTAAGGGCGTTACTGTGGAACATTTGGTGGTATTTATAAAAAAAAAATGACAACAAAATATATCATGAATATAAATTGCCGGCATCTGCAAATAGCACTCTCATTCCTATAACGGAACACACTAAACGATAGCTCAGTTTTGAAATCCCACACTAGCATTATTCAATGACAAGGCTAGATGCTAAAAAGCAGATGAGCCGTCTCGCGGTCGCTGAGCCAACAAAAAAAGTCCTGCGGTTAACTGATTAAAGAAGTTATACATCTTGTCTTGTCATCTCAATGCATGTAACTGACATAGTAAGTGAAAAAATCATATAATATAATAATATATGTGAGATGTCTTTGTACCTTTTTAAAGTGTCAGGCGTGGGAGTGAGATTGAGAATAGTACAGGAAGCTAGGATTTTTGTATGTCTGGAGAACTAAAACTACTTAATTAAACAACCATGATTCACTTTGATACTGCCTATATTAAACAATTAAAGAATCTGTAGTGAAATAGTAGTGGAAACATGATTTATAAAAGTTATGCTCTATGACATAAGAACCTCAATAAAGTTCAAAGCTTGTTGAGGTTGGAGTATTAGACCGTATTTCTATGTAGTATATGTAGCTTGGCAAATCATCACCAGTCTAAATCCTCTAGACGTACATCTTCCTCGAGGGGTTTTTGCCCAAAGTCACACTAGGCTTTCGGGTTGAAGATAGCTGGGCCTGGCTTCTCCCACCGTCGCGTGTCGTTGAGGGGCTGGACATTTAATCGCACTTAATTTTAAAACAAATACGGAATATGAACGTATAAGATATATCAGTAATTAGTCAATACGAAATAATAATAGCTGCTAATAAAAATCCATATTGAATAGTACATAAGAATATTGAATGGTATTGAATATATTGAATGCCATATTGAATGGTACATAAGTCAATACGAAATAATAATAGCTGCTAATAAAAATCCATATTGAATGGTACATAAGAATTTACATTCGACAGTACGTTAATTGATAAAGAAATTTTATGTTGTTGAAATGTTTACGCATCAATTTTAATATGTTTCAGTGGCATTCAGATGCGAAATGGCACATACGAGTATTGAGTAACCGAGACCAGACCGCCGCGACCGGACGCACAATGGCTCGTCTAGCGCTCTCGAAAGCGGAGCCGTTACGAAAGGTTGCGAACTCCTGACACGATTTTTCACACTCGATTCCGTACTATCTCTATTGAGGCATGCGTTCTATATGTCAATAACTCCATTGTACGCGAGCTGAATACAGTTAAGGTGGCGATATTAATGATTTCGTAAATGTAATTTAATAGTATTTTAATAGGAGCAGTGTTTTGATCGTATTGATTTTTAAATGCTTTTTAATTGCATCTTATCTTCTATCGACTTGACATGTGGTAAAATACAAATTGTTATTGAATGAGTACAAGAATTTAGAAACAAATTGAGTACAAGAATTTAGAAGTACGGATGGAACGTATTAGTGGTTATATCAATAGGTATATAATGTTATGGAATTTCAACATTTCCACATAATTAATGTCAATGTATAATATTCATAGTGGATTGTTATATGTGTGGAATGTTCTGGAATTCGTACATTGGACGAAAACGATGCTCGGCCTCCGCGCGACGGTTACAACAGTTTTACTCGTACAATGGACACCCACGTGTTATGCGTATGTGATAAGCTTATCAGCGACTCCTCTGATATTTTGATAATTCGTTACATTACACTCACCATCAGTTCCATACGTGTGCATATAATTCATATCGTGAGAGAGGGTTTGAATACCGGGTCGAGAACTATTGTATTTTTCTATCCTTAGATTACACTCCTCTGCCTACATTTTCGAAGATTATAGGCATTATGTTACGTTTTATACTTTGCCAGTTTTATAATATACGTAATATAATTAGTGTGATGAATGTAGAACAACTTCGCCAGCTCTTACAGGATAGATATTTGACGCTCGAAGGTCACATACTCCTCCGTGAAGGACTTGCTGTTACATGGTAATAACATGATTTCTTACACTCTGAAAATGTGTATAAGACACAATCAATATTATAAAAAATATGTTATCTGACTTCACTGTACGATACATTTTATCTAGATTGTTTGCTATCAAGAGCGATTACGGTAGCGCTGTTGTGATTTGTATGTGGCGGAAATTTAAACAATAACGAAATATTGAATTATTTTTCCCGAAAAACCTGAACATAGGTCTCCCTAATCTCTACTCCCGCCTCTTCTCCCGGTCCTCAGCCTACCGAATCCAGCAACACCCAGCTGCCTTCATCAGGTCGTCAAACCACCTGATAGGCAGGCAACCTACGCCCCTTATACGAGAATATAAATGTGTAACTTCTATCAATCTTTATTGAAGGGTTTCGTCGCTAAAGCGATCATGTCACCCTTGTTATTACATTATAACGACTTTCAACTAATATTAATTATTTCAGTATCAATCTTACACTTCATATGGTAACTGAATAGATTTATTGAGTATTATTACATCTAATGGTAATTTCTATTTCATCGTTCACCTGCTTGATGCGATGCCCGTATTCCACGATGCAAGAGGGTATAATTGACAGCATGTATATTACACTCAATTGCAATCATAAATTTCTACCCAAAGACCGCAATCATAAATTCTAGTCAAAGGCCAATGTCATAAATATGGATGAGTAATTATGTAAATTTAATCTAACTGGAACATTCCGATGGCATAGAAAATTTTAAATTAATATAAGATTGCCGCGACGCCTTGATAAAGAAATAAAAAATATCTAAACATCGATGCTGTAAAATTACCTGCCATTTTTGACGCACGAGGGCTATTACATATAACTGTCCATGTAGAAATAATTATTTGACGAGGAACATATCATTCGATTATAGTCACTCAAAGAATGTTTGTATATACACAAACACTTTACAAACCTTAACATTTGTTTATTAGTTTAGACTTTATATTACAATATGGACCCCGCGGATGTTAACATAAAAAAACAATGAACAATGCGGTAACATAACTAAACTGTTCTGTTCCTTCATAGGGTGACATTAGTTATGAAACATGAGACGGCGAATGAATTGTTTGTCGACTCACCGCTCGACAAGAGGCTGGACGTTGTCGAGGAACTCGAAGCCGGCGTGCGTGGTGTACGTGATGCTCTCGTGGCACAGGATCGAGCCGTGGTCGGCGCGCACGTAGTTCTTCAGCACCCAGTATTCGCCGCGCTGCACCGTCAGCGGCAGGAAGTCCTTCTCGTTGCAAGCGAGCAACGTGCGCAGCCGCGCCAGCGTCGCGTCCGACAGCGCGTTCTCGTCCACTATGTCCAGCGACGTCTCGTTCGTCGCCTCCGGCTCCGACGGCACCGCGCTCATGATCTTCTTCTCCAGATCCGCGACGGACGCCGTGCTCGACGTTTTGTTGGTCGTCGCGACCGTCGACGGCGTCTTCTGCGACGTGAACTCGTCCAGGTTGCGGACGCTCGGTTCCAGCGGGCGGACGTCGGTGTCGTTGCGGCCGTCGTCCCTGTTGAGGTATCTGTACTCGGCGCTCCGCTCCGAGCCGTCCGCGGTGAGGGGCACCCACTCGACGCCCGGCGCGCCCGTGCCGGACAGGTGCATGGCCGCGTACAGAAGCACGGCGATGTTGATCACAATGCTCACTCTAAATATAAAATTACGTCGGTTCCCCAACATCATTGTTTAGGCACTTGCGCTTACAAAACTATAAATTCGTTCGCTACAACGTCCTTCGCCGTCCTCTAGGACGCAGTTTCCTATAGCTTCCTGTGCTTGCCAGCATCACCGTTTATTGTGTCATCGGCAGTGTAGGGGACGGGGGCGCCGCGCCGGCGCCGCGCTCTGCTATTCGCTCTGTAAAAATATAGAAAAATAACCAATTGAATAACTACTGTAATGCTCTTTAATATGTGAATATTGTATAACTAACTATCTGATATAATTATGCAGATAAACATCTCTATAAATATAGTCCCAACTTACGATGAAATGAAACTGTTAATAGATACAAATGAAAAAGTGTAAATGTAGGCAAATAAAATGAGTACTTAAAGGGATTAAATAAAAAATATAAGCGATGATATGGCGGAATTATGAAGCGAGGACGCAAGTTCGTTTCTCAGTCACGAGTAAAGGTTCTTGACCGAATTTAATTGCTGTTAATTTAGCATTCTTTGTTTCAATATGAAAATAAATTGCGTATACCGTTGTTAGATATTATGTGAAATATTAAAATTAAATACAAGATGAAACAATTATAGAAATATCAATTAATTCACGTCACGCCAGGTCTCTTGTGGGATAGGCAGAGAGCATAGAGTGCCATATATCTATAACCTTACACACCTGCCGTATTTCCTCTACATTCATCATTCACATAAGATTAATACCACTCTGAATTCAGTTATCAAATTTAGTTGCAATATAGTGAAACATTGTTCTAATTGCATGATTTTGGACACAGAACAAATACTTGTGCTCATCACACAAATATTTTATTCTGGATGGGAATCGAACCCACGACCCCGGCGCAATGGTCAGGTTAATTCATTATTCTGTTCTGTTCTGTTAATGCAGACAATACAACAAGCTTAGCTCGTAAAAAAATCAATTAGCGCTTGTCACTTAAATGTTACTTCGTCGCACGCCAAAGATCGAATGCTGCGACGTAATATACAAGTGACTGATAATTTGACCATAAATGTATCTATTAATTACTTAATAATATTTATTTTACAAGCGGCGATATCGAGGCAATTTCGTCAATATCTTAATGGACGCAGCTAAAGCATGCACTGCAAACGGGTATGGCTAGTGTTTATCGTACGAATGATACTCGGTTTAATAATGCCCTAGTATGAAGTTTTCGAATGCGGCTTATAGAAAGACCCATATTGGCAGCGAGACAGTGGGTTCAGCCAATTAGAGATCACGGCTATCGGCGAAGCAGATCGCAGCCGATACGCGGGGCCGCCAGTAATGTAATCTATCTCTCGCGCAGTCTATGTTCGAGCAATCCGCGAGGGCCTCGGCATCGCTAATCCACTCCGAGCGGTAGGGTCCATGTCAGAGAAGCGGCGAGCGTGTGTGCGGAGAGTTGGAGCTATAGACGTAAGCGAGGTCTGTAACGATGCTCGCTGGTCACCCCGTAACTGAGCTGGCGTTCTGTTGTAATACGTGGTGTGGTTTAATACAAGAGTTTTCTTTGCATCTAGATGAAGTGTGGACAGCAAGATTGCATCCGCCTGACGGAGCCATGGAGACTCCGCCACACTGCTTTGGAGCTAATTAAATACAAATGAGCTGGCAAATCATATAGAAAACGTTTTTAAGCTGTGGTGAACACAGTCAACCATGCTTGAGGACGTATGAAAACGCAAGTAAAATGTACAATTTCTGATAATTTTAAAGTTGTTCAAATTTCCAGATTGTACGCGATCGGCGATATTTTCATGTACTGAGGTACAAGTATTGTAAAATTGTAAAATGTAAAACACTATGTAGCGTGTGTCATATAAAAAAATATTTTGCTCGTAATATTCAACGAAGTATATGTTCAATCGTAATTTCGTGACTCATTTCCCTTATGAGTTGGTAGAGAATACTGTACAATTCAAATATACATTACACGCGTACAAACTTAAAATTTGCATACGTAAATAATTTAAAAAATAGTTAGACCAAACATGTTTGATTTAAAAACAATTCGACCGATATGAGTCAGCCATTACTTAAATACCGGAAACTATGAGGCATTCCAATAGTTTATCTAACACCATACCACAACGGAACTTTTCGCAGAACAGAGCTTTTGCTTTATCATCTATTTCATTTCAAGAACAAACCTATTATCATACTACTGTGTTGCCAGTAAAATAATTTAACAATGGCTTTTTTGAAGTTATTTATTATTATTATTATATGGTCACACCAGGTACCTTCTGGGGTGAGCACAGAACACAAAATGCTAGATATCTCTATCCCTACAGATACGTCTGGCTTCTTACATTGTTGCAGATCTGTAATAGTCATCCGTGACTACCTGTTATATTTTACGCGTCGCAATAATCTTTTATCTGTTGCATGATAGCGTTTTATTTATCTGTGCCAGAGCATTCCTCGCGGATGTCTCGATTTATCGTCTAATCCCGTTCGCTCGTCGCCGTTCGCGTTGCGTTTATGTATGAGCACAGACTCCGTGCTTGCAAAATATGTCACGCAGTGTTGCCATGCTCCCGGTGCTTGGTGAGGTAAATGGCGGAATAGTAATTTTTCATTCGTGTCAGTGTTACACTGTATGGTTTTAGTGGAAAAATGAAAATGATTGTTGCTAACGCTTATTAAAATAGTACTGGAGTCTTATTAATATAAGGCAACGTATGAGTCAACCAAGTATCAATTAACAGATGTCCTTGATAACATCACACCTGTATTTCACCGAAAGGGTAGTCGTTTCATCTGTCATACATATGATAAAGGACGACTCGCATGTTTCACCTATCATACATATAATAAAGGACGAATCTAGCTGAAAAGATCAACAGATATCAATTTCTAAAAAAATATTGTTAAAACCAGTAGTCTCACGAGTATCGACGCGATTGGAAACCCTACAACGTCTTGTCCCCTTATCCTTACACGGTGCATAACGGGGTATATTTTACTACGCGATCTATGGTGAGGATTTTAAATAACTGGCCAGCTGGCTCGTTGCTACCCCGGGTTTTTGTTTAACGCCATTTATAACCACGGATCTTGTGATGTTTTACAAAATTCTACCGTAGACACCTATATCGGTCGGAGATTAATAAATTAATATTAATATTACAATTTCTTGCGACATCACGCAAGGTCATCTGATCCAAAAATTATAGTAGTTTGTGTTATGGTAATAAGATGGCTGATAAACTACATGATTATATACATATAAATGTATATATATACTTTGAACATGATATTTGGCATACCACATCATTATACACGAACGAAATTTTAACTTAATTATGAAAGATAATAAATTTAGCGTGGCGAGTCAGGTAACGGCAAGCCGAGGACATGACACGATGATGTTCATTGACGGGACCATCTTCAGGAGTGCATTGAGACAGGCTAATGTTTCTCTCATCTATAAATCTCCAAGGTACCCTAAAACCGACGTCGTGCGAATATCCCAGTATATATTTTTAGAACTGGGCCACCATTCCCTTAGATGCCCGCAATGGACTGTACATTTTCTGTTCTAAAAATACAATAATTACACCACCCATAATACCAGGACAAGGAAATATCCAATTTATTAGTCATAAATTCAAATGAAAATTACTCTATACCATTCGCTCGGTTACACGTTCGATTAGCGGTATCAATATGCAGATAAAGCAAGTAGTGATAATACAGTGTAATGAACACTAGTGAATAAATACGAATCTGAAGGCTGAAGGTATCGCGTGAAACCAATTCACACGGACTTGCCGATCGAGTGTAAAAATAAGACATCCGTCGGTTTCATAAAAGATCATTATCTAAGTTTATAGCGATCTATGCGAACGGTTGAACTTGAGAGTTGCCGGTTTTTAATTAGTTAAAAAGACCAAGTAAATGCATTTCGCGTGCAGTTAATCTTAACGGCTGGATATAAAAGAGTCGTTATAGGCTTTACAACCGTTAACCACGATGGGGGATTTTATATAACTTCAATATTACACACTCGGCGTTCGTATTGGAACACAGACAGTGAATCAGTGAACGTTCATTTTACTAAGCATTCACGGACATGAAATTTAATATTACTCACCGAGACTCGTAAACGTTGCTTTTATATTATACATTTTGTTCACATGCACCGAAAAATCATTTAACCGTAGGTTTTAATATTTAACCCACATTCTACTATACATGTGGACATAAAATTTGGCAGCGGACTACTTTTAAAAAATCACATCAAAGACCGCACCATCGTTTATCTTATCTGAAAAGATCACAAGTAGATTTACGAGAGGTGCAAAATAGCAGTATAAAAAACCAAGGACTGATTCTATACTGTAACAAATTTCGTAACGCGTTGAGATGTTGCAAGCTAATACAATACATTGTTATTAGCATATAGATAGATGTATTGTTTAGGCTCAATGTGAAGGCCCACTAGTACACATCTCGTAATGAATGAAACATTAGTCTTATTCTTTATCCGAAATGACGACGGATATATAATTAAAAAAATAATTAAAGAGAGTAATTCATTTTTCTAACGTAACATACTTAGGATTGTCTACCTCGCTGGTCAAGTGGTTGCGAGCGTGATAATAATCGATAGGTCCTGAATTCGATTCCCGAGTAGAGTATGGGTGTTCCTAACATGAAGTTCTTAGTAGAAGCTCGGAGATATTTTAATTGTTACACACTTAACACTATTATATCATATATATTGGCGAAGAAAAACGTAACGCAACCCTAAGATTTTTTCATAGTTTCTTCCAATGCATGTTAATATTAATAAACTCGTTTAAGATAGACATGGTGTGTTTATTCAGCATATTACATCAGTTTAGTGTTCTTTCCGAAAGAATTGTAGTTTGACATGCAGATATTATTCCATTTCATCCAAGTAAAATAAATAATTTCCTACGACATTTGGTGAATGAGTCAATAATACATAATAAATTTGACGATTCCTTAAGCTAATTATAGATAATTGACCCCAAGTCCCTCACCACACCACCATCATCACTCCACCACCACCACCACCACCCATGAAACCACCACGGTGGTTTGCAGTTCTGTGGGACTTGGGGTCAATTTGCGACCAAACAGCAACATTATAATGTTGAAATTTATCACCACTGAAACAACTTCTTATATTAATTTATAAATCATCCCCCCGTAAACTTAGTCGCTAGAAATAGGTGGTGTTGCTGCGAAAAATAGATTTGGCACGTAAATAAATATCCCATTGTCTTCTATAGAGTTCAAACTATCATCATTTCGAATCACATCAATATCGGTCCAACGGTTGTTACGTAAAATGTAACAGCCACAGATACCCAGAGTTCCTTTCACATTCGCAACGCCGGTGTGACATTTAAATGCATAATATGCATGTGGATTGTCTAACGTGTCATCATCGTTGGATCAACCTCTCGTAACGTTCCGATGTTAGCCTCCCGAACTGGTTACTATGGTTACACCGGTTATATACACCATACCGGGCTGTTTATTAGCATTAACCGAAACAAACATTGGCCCCAGTATCCCGTCAGTCCTGTAATGGCGACTGCTGATCGAGAGGTACTGAGTTCGAATACTATTCGGGTTTCCTAGCTTAGGTATTTTAATAACAATTACTTGTAATGGTTCGGAAACCGAATTTGGGCCCGGGTATGGCAATAGGCTCACCCCTATAGTGAGACGTAAACGTAACTTATAAAACGGTCCAACTACTGCAATCTTATCGTGTCCTATCGTATTTTTAAGCAAAATAATTTTCCGTCCAATTTTCTAAGAATATTCCGACACCATTGAAGCTGTTCGTTTCTTACATTTAACACTCGGTTATATCGAATAAACGAAAAAATTGTAAGGAAAAATACACACTGAAAGAAAACACCGAACAAGCATTACGAAAGACCCCCATTCGCTATAATTAGTTCGGCAAAGCAAAGTTCATAAAACTACATGGAATAGGTTTAATTATCTAAGTGGTCTCCACTGCTCCGTGCTGCTAATGTCATTATGTACGCAAATACATCTACGATGGGCGAGTACTATACAGCATGATATCGAGAAGTCTGCCTGAACCCAAATGTCTATACTCTTGCCTTAATTTAAAGGTTAAATGAATTTGGACTATTATTTCAAATAGTTTATTAGGACTATGATTTCGAATACTAAATGTACTGATTTTTACTGATTCTTCAAATAATATACGTATTCCAGTTTGGATTATTATTTTAAATACTACATATATTTGGATTACACGAACTAATACGTGTTATGATTTTTGTAATGTTGGAAATATTCCACGTCAATCAGATCATTGTTCACAGTAGCTGAGCTCTACATGCCGTGCGGCGTTAAATACAATGAGTACAAAATGAAATCTGTATAACTACCTTGTACTTCCAATTCGAAGTTCGACTGATGCAGATCTCAGTCGCACGAAATCGCATGTGTCTTTATGTTCAAGGTCATTTAAATTACATAGTATCTTGTTGAACCGCAGGAGAGAAGCGATGAAGTGAGAACCCATAGTATATTAGTATCGCTCCTTGTTATTTTTGACTTTTGTTATATTTGTTATATAGTTGTTTTGTTATTTGTGACTTTTGTCTTTTGTTATAGCTTTACTGTCATGTCACGTCTAAGTAATTTCTTACAAAAATTTATATATTTATCCATATGACTTTTCATTCCAAGAGCATTGTAAAGGACGAGAATTGCAGTTTCCATTGCAGAATCCTTGTGTTTACTTGCAGTTTATATAGAGCAGTAAAACCATTTTTATTTCAACT
>DWEI01004009.1:0-12137 GCA_018245875.1 Mysoria ambigua | reverse complement strand
CTACGAATGTAATTATAATAAACGTAAAATCACGCCTTTAACCCTCGAAGAGGTAGGCAGAGGAATGCAGAACACTTTAGATAGGTTTTGGAAAAATCGAAAAAGAAGAAAAACTTTGGAAAAGCGGTACGGAGTTCGCTGGGTCAGCTAGTATAAAATAAAATGTAGCTTAGATTACGGGCTAATAATTAGATGGTAAAGTATAGATAAGTTTTTACTTATACCTGGGCTCTTTTTATTCGTATAATTTCTTAATGAATTATAAAAATTTCGTGTCATGCGATATTGGTCCGCGATGAACTTAGATATCTATTATTCGGGATAACGGGATAAATTAGTTTTTATCTCGATTCCTTTAATGGGAATTCAAGGCTGTTTTTATAGACGAAGGGGTCTATTGACTTTTACGTTTAAGTTTTCAGTAAGTGACGGTGAGAATTACACTATTTCCGTCACACGATCTTATTTTTACACTGAGTCAGTATTCAATAGATGGCGCTGTCTTTCAATTTGGATTTTTTTGCATGGTCTTTGTTTAATTGAATTTTGGAAATCCGTATACAACGAATATAATACATTGTTCATTAATTATTAGGCGGTACGAAGTTCACCGTGTCCACTAGTGATAAAATTAATTAGGTACAGAAATAACTTACTTTATAATTTTTTGCTTCCGTACCGTCGGAGCGGACTGCACGGCGCAACAAAAGTCGTATTTAGTGGAGCCGGCTCAGGGCTCCGGCGACGGTCGCTGTCGCATTGCGCTGTCGCATCTGAATTGCGTAACAAGTACGCATCCGTAGGGCAGACTTCTGGGTCCGATTGTGATATGACAAAGCTCATCTCCTGTCTTCATGTTTCATTTAGTTGAAACAAGCGCTGCTGACGACGATGACTTCTTCTCGGGCGATCGGAGCGCCCTCGTCGTGTCGGCGGGTACTCTTATGGCACGTCGTTCCCATTCGCCGGATGCCGCCGTCGCAGCTCCCTAGTGCCATTTTCGTATGTTACAGAAAGTTAAAGACATCAAGGTGGGGCCGGAGCGCCCTGATGACGGGGCTCGCGCGCAGGCCGCGGGGGGCGCGAGCGGCGCGGAGGGCGCGGGGGACGGCGCCGACTCACGCGTGGGCGCTTTCGTGAGCCAGGCCCTGTGGTTCCTGTCCACCACCAGAAACATACTGGTCGTGCTATTCTGTGCTGCTTTAGCGTATTATTTCGATACGCAGAAGCAGACGCCGTTTGTCCTCACCGGTTTGTCCTCCTTACTTTTTCCTATTATGTAATGAACTCAATTAACGCCAAATCTAATCTAATCATTCATTTGCCTCAGGAAGTTTGAAAAAGTATCTCGCATTGTATGCGAATCTCATATAAATTTGTTGAACATAACATTTATGACAGCACCTACACATATAATTCTGTTCGTAATATCTGCATGGACCATTAAATTGGAGCGAGCTTACATCGCTCTCGACGTTTGTACAAAGCGTGCGAATGGAGCCCAGCGTATGTTATGTGCGAGTGTCGGTGTAACGTGGCGCCGCTGGGCCGCAGGGGAGGTGAAGCCGGGGCTGCCGCAGATCTCGGCGCCGCCCTTCTCGGCCACGGTGGGCAACCACACCTACACCTTCATGGAAATGGCGTCCACACTCGGCTCGGCCATCTTCGTGGTCCCGCTGCTCTCGATCCTAGAAAACATTGCACTCGCCAAGGTCTTTTGTAAGTACATCTTTACAATGTACATATATTATAACTGTGTCCTGACTTGGTCATGTGGTTACAAAGCGCAACTGATGATGCAGAGGTCTAGGGTTAGATTTCCGAGTCGGGTAATATGAGATTTCTGTAACTTGAAGTGGCTTCGTGACGCAGTAACTTAGTGTGGCTAGTGAAGAATTTCGTACTAACAAAGGCTGCAGGCAGAATGGATGGACACCTATGTCCAGCAGTGGACTCTGATAGAATGATGATGATGGTGATTACGATGACATAGATGCCGTACTAACTCATCGGCTTACTGATGTTAACTTATTATCTAATCTTTAGTGATATAATCTCGAGATGTACCCTAGAGTACATCTCTAGAGTTATGCTCTAGAGACGGAGAGTGTAGAATACTCTAGAATAAGGTGGCCCGTTGCAGCGGAGGGCAAGCACGTGGACGCGACGCAGGAGATGGTGGCGCTGGGCGTGTGCAACGTGGCGTCGGCGCTGGTGGAGTCCATGCCGGTGTCGGGCGCGCTGTCGCGCGGCGCCGTGAACCACGCGTCGGGCGTGGCGTCGCCGGCCGGCGGGCTGTACACGGGCGCGCTCGTGCTGCTGGCGCTGCAGGTGCGCGCGGCGGGCGGGGGAGGGGAGCGCGGAGCGGGGAGCGCGGAGCGGGGGAGGGAGGAGGACGTCCCGCGCTTACTGGTGTTTGTTTTACTGTGCAGTACTTCACTCCGTACTTCTACTACATACCGAAGGCGTCCCTGGCGGCGGTGATCATCGCGGCCGTCGTGTTTATGATGGAACTTCACGTTTTCAAACCTATTTGGAGAACGAAAAGTAAGTATTTCGTGTCGCCGCACGCTCACTGCCTCCTGCAGGTTTCCGCCATAAAAACGTAATAAAATCATCCATAAGTTTTATCAAATCATGGGCGGTAGATGTTTCGATACTCTGTCCATACAGTAACATGATGATCCTATTGTGAATACGCCTACTATTTCACGTGGCGTGTCGTAAACTGATCACTGATATAGGTATTATTACGGAAAGGCCCTCAAGGGGTAGGCGGAGAGCGCCGAGCACTCGTCTATCATCTGTATCCTCCAAGAGTGGTGGTCGTGGTCGTGCGCTGACCGCTGCGCACCGCCCGCGACCGGTCAGCACTGCACGCGTGTTGCAGAGCTGGACGTGATCCCGGCGGCCGTGACGTTCGGCGCGTGCCTGCTCACGCGGCTGGAGCTGGGCATCGTGCTGGGCATCGCCGTCAACCTGCTGTTCCTGCTGTACGCGTCGGCGCGGCCGGCCGTGCGCGTGGCGCGCGCCGTGGTCAGTGCCTCCGTCCGCAGGCGCGGATACGGTCTCCCTGCTTCGATATCGTTCTAAAGTATATTTTACTGCGTCCATTATTCAGCAAGGTTAAGCTAAAATACCGGAGCTACCCTAGTCACTTCCGGCAACATCTGTACGTACATCCCTTTGGAAACGTCTTACTTTCAAACATATTGAAATTTCGCAAGCTCACCCACGGCGACATTTTGCATGTGGCTCTACTGCCACCCCGCACCCCGCACCCCCGCCGTTGCCCGACGCGTGGTCTCTGCCAGAAGTACCAACACAGTGCCGCCACAGCGCGGCGGCGGACGGCTGCCCCGAATGTCCAGCGACTAGCTAAATATATTATACCACGCGTTCGTTCAAGTGACACTACTATAACAAACCCGCTCGGTATCATGTACCTTCATCTTCACAATAATTAGTTGTAGTAATGTTGTAATATTCTGAGTGTTTGTTTACAAGCACACCTATGGAGGTTCTTCCGCCGCTTCTCCAAAGCGAGGCGTTTAATTTCAACGTGCAAAAAGTGGTACAAGTAACCAATTTAGAATAAAGTCCATTTGAAGTGGTATCGCGAGTGTAGAGCGCGCGCGTGCGGTTGCAGTCGGGCGACGGCGTGGCGCACGTGGTGGCCACGGTGGACCGCGCGCTGGCCTTCCCGTCGGCCGAGTTCGTGCGGCGCGCGCTGCGCAAGGCGGCCGACCCGCGCGTGCCGCTCGTGCTGGACGCGTCGCACGTGCAGGCCGCCGACTTCACCGCCGCCAAGGTACCCGCGCCCGCCCGACCTCTGCGGAGCCCCTGGCGAGCCTCCGCGTCACTAGTACGCCAGTTGCACATCATAGTTCACTCGTTTATCTATACATACATAATACGTTGTATTATGTATGTATAGATACGTTTCAGTTACGTTGCTGTTGACATCGCTGTTACACTTCTAATGACCTAGAAAACGAAAACTATTCAACCTTAACTTCATTCGAACGAAGCTTCCTCGTCCAGATCGTTATATACTTATAATGACATGTACAACATTCTAATAGCATATCCTACTAGAGGTGTACGGGCTAGCGCCGTGCGTCGTGTACTTTAGTGTCAGCATTTTGAGCACCGCGCGGTTTTCCTTCGTTTAATATTCAGTACGCAGCTAGCAGCCAACCGCGACGCGTCTACAGCTACCGTTTATTTAGCGTTTATAAATAACTTCTACATGGTCCTTCGAGCCGGATTTGAACCAGCGACCTATGGATCCACAGTCCACAAAATCTCTACAGCTAAGAAATTACTGCATAAACAGAAAAGAAACTTTAGAGCATTACTAAGATTAATGAACACAAATAAAACCAAAGATCTGTTAGAGCAATCGTAAATATAATGTACAAATGCAATTGAATAACATTGCCGCCCTGCATTGGAAATAGAAGATTGACAAGTTACCTACTACAAGGTACAGAGGTAGAATACAGGGATCAGTGTACCCAGAATGAAACCTTTTATGTTTAAACAAAAATCAGACGACTTGTAAGGACTTGTAACAGTTCATTTTACAATTCATCACACTCGAGCCTATTCATACGAGAGAAATAAATGGGGACGTCACGAGTCTTCGTAGCCGGCGTGCTTGTATTGAGAGACTAATGAATGTAGGAGCATAGCGTGTCTGTGATAGAGATATTGGTCCCTCGGTGCTCCCTGCCTACCCCGTGAGGCACCTGGCGTGAAGATATGTATGCATATAAACACGCAGGAATATCATTAATATTTTTTTAAGAGTAGCGCTAGAACTAGGTGAAAGCGTCAGTCTGAACATCTCCGTACGTCGTGTCAAATAACTTTCATGATGTAGTGTGTATTAACAATCCTCACTCAGCACCGAGCGGCCGAGGCGCCGACGGTCGTGGTCGATGGCAACACCATCACAGACACGCTATGCCTCAGCTGGCCCATTACGTTTGCCCCACGCGTACCTTAAACACTGTTAGACAAGCTCAACGCACCTGCGAGTATAACACAGCCGCCTCACCGTCGACCGACGCGGTCGGCCGTAGCGGGCTTGGGCTGTTCGGCTCTGGGAGGACTGCTCGTGGCAAGTTACCTGCACGTTATGCTCATGGAAAATCGGAACAGATTATTTTGTCTAATTATCTCAAAAATCTAAATCTTAAACAGGTATCTTAGTCACAGATTAAGAATTAAAAGGCCGGCAGAGGTGCTCGAGCCCCGAGAGGCGCGCTAACCGCCCGTCGCCGCTCGGCAGGGCATCAAAGCGTTGATCGAGGACTTCCACGCGCGCGGGCAGACGATCATCTTCTACAACGTGAAGCCGTCCACGGCGGCCGTGTTCCGCGGCGTGCGCCCGCGCGAGTTCCTGCACTGCGCGTGCCGCGCCGAGCTCGACCGCCTGCTGCTGCGCGCGCAGCGCCGCGCCGCGCGCCGCCCGCCCTGACGCCGCGCCCTCCCCCCGCACGGTACCTGCGCGCGATCGCACGCTCTACGTTGCGCCCCTACATTTCTAAGTTTCAATTGAATGATATTGAAATTTCTTTTTATGTTTGTTACAGAGCGATGTTAGTCACATCATGATGTGCAACGCGATCTCCCCTGCGGTCCGGCTGACGGATCTTGTTCATGCAAAAATGTACTTTATTGCATTAATTGCAAATCCTTTCGGTGCTATCGTACGTCCTTCATTTTCTATTTGTTAAGGCCATCGCCATTCGCCTCGATGTAATTATCATCACAAACTAGGTAATTTCGATCGTATTCAATATAAGTAATAGAATACATTCTTGCATGAGACTAAGTATTTATTGGAGAACCGGACGGAAGTATACAGTATTGTAGGCTACGGTAGTGTACATTATGTATTTATATTGTAACATTGAGTAGTGAGTAGTGGCGGGCCGCCCCGCTGGAAGCAGTTCGTGTCGTTTGATCAAATAAAACAGTCAAGGAATGTGCTAAACTAGTTGTTTATTTCGTTACGAATACCACGACCAGCCCCCGCTTCACGGGGACGCCACTTTTACCACAGCATATATTCTACTGTACCATATTAGTAATAAGCATTGATAGCCTCGTGGTTTGACATTCGACCTCTCATTCCGGAAGGCCGGGTTCAAATCCTATGGCGTACCTCTTTACAGAATGTGCGTTTTAAGATTAAATGTCAGATGCTAAAACGATTGTTCTCCAAGGCGTGTGAAGTGCGACCACCCGCCCTCGGTCGACGTGGTACAGTGGCCTCGAGCCTACCAGGCCGAGAGCAGGCCCGCGGCCCTGCAGTGGGATCATAAAGGGGTGGAGCAAAAAAGATCAGTAAAGAAGCTGCGGCAGCGAGAGCGGCCCACGAGCGCGCTCGCGCTCGAGTGCCGCCAAGAACGCGTTCTCATGCCACATACATTTCCTTCATGGTTTTTAGCGAACACGGCCTCGCTGTTCGTCTATTGCACATCTAAACCAAGTGCACCCACATTAAGGTCAACATAGGTCAGCGTCGACATGTTACAACGATATGTCAGGCGAACATGTCGGAGAAGACAGAGACGGTAATGAGTACTTCCTATTTTAAGTGAAATATTTTCTTCAAGTCTTTTTGTAACTTTATATCCCGACTAAAAGTTATACGAAGACAAATATTTTAACTACTTCAGAATGACGAATACGTATTTTGTCTTTTTGTATGAATGCATTGAAAACGATATAAAACTCAACTTTAAGATACTAAACATCACGAACAGAAAACTTTCTCAATTCCGTCGATCGATCGATGAGGCATATCGTCCTCCACACCTACACATCTCGCCTACGTCATCGAGTCGATCCGTCGCAATCGGCGTGCATCATCTGCACAGTCAAACAATAGTCTGACAGATTCTTTATTTTTATTGTAATGTAATTAATTACTATTTAAAGGAACTGGATAGGACATTTCTTTGACTTAGACCCGGTCTGCGGTATACTGAAGTTTACTTTAGATATTTTCAGAGAGTCGTTATTCGAAAATAAAAAGCACAGCTGGAGATAATCAAATGTATTTATTTAGTTACACCGGTGGAGGGCTCGCGCCGCGCGCCGCGCGCCGCCGCTACCGCGCTATGAACTACACTACTATGGCAATCGATACACGAACAAACATGGACGTCCTCCCGGCAGCGCGCGGCCGCGGCGCGCGTCGTCCGCGGCGCGCAGTACACTTAGCTCTAAGCTATCCTAGGAGATATAATCATTGTATAACGTTACAAATACGTGTACATTTAAAGAATTCGAACTAAACAACCTTCGCGCGGCGCCTCCGCGCCTTGAGCACCGCCCGCGAGGGGCCCGGGGCCCCGCGCCGGCTCACACTTGAGACATACGAAGGAAGACTTCTATCGACCCGACGTCGGCGCGTCGGGATCACTACCATACGTTAACAATTAATTGAGCCTTAAACAGAACTGCGGATCGCGAAGGCTACGGAGTGAGTATCGTATCCTACATGAGTACAGGCGCGCCCCCGAGCGTCGCCGGGCCGCGCGGCGGGCACGCGCGGCGGGGACGCGCGGCGGGCACGCGGGGCGGGGACGCGCGGCAGTGCGCTGAACGAATACTTCATAGGGCGGTGACGGTCGGCGCCGCGCTAGTACCTGGGCGGGCCGTCGCCGCGCCCCGCGAGCGCCAGCTTACTGTCTATCACTGCAACACAACAAGCGACACGACGCCGTTCACTAGGCTCCTCGGTCGGTGGCGCGGCGCGTCGTGTCGGACCGCAGTCGAGCAGCGACGAGCCGCGGCCGCGGCGCAAGCGCGATCTTCGGGCAGCCCCCGTGCGTCACATGCGCCGTCGTTGCCCCGTAATCACAAATATAAACATTGCTTCTGTTTTTATTAAAAGAAAATGAGAAGACGAGACGCATAGAGAAAATGTAAGGATGCACGACTCACTTTGGTCCGGGATAGTAGTAGGGCGGGGGTCGCTCGTATTCAGTAGGGCCGTGGTAGCGTGGAGGGCCTTCTTCCCAGTGCCTGCAACATCAGCGCCGTCGCGGCTTAGAACACGCTACCGGCCGACGGGACAGGGGCGCGGGGGTCGGGGGTGGGCGGTGTCAAGGAGCATTTACATTTCCATCGCGACACAAATCAATTATAAAGTTACAAAACCAGCGCTCCACGTGTGGCGACGCCCATGCGAACATCTCCAACAGACGAACCGCGCCGTAATGCCGGCGGCACCCATTCCGGGAACATGAGTGGACCTAACGATGCACGAGGTCCCGATGTCGATACTCACTTCGGCGCCATATCATTATATCTGCGCGCGTGGTGTGCGTCGAGAGGCGGCGCCAGCGCGAGCGCCGCGTGCGCCGCGCCCGCGCCGCCCGCGCCCCCCGCGCCGCCCGCGCCGTCCGCCTCGCGCCGCGAGCGCCCCGCGCGCTTCTCGGCCTTGTAGGCGCTGGGACACGCCACGCGTTATCAGTGCACGGCGCGCGCGAGCGGCCCACGCGAGGCAGCCTCCGCGGCGGCGGGTCGCCTCGCACGGGGGCGGTACATATTACTAGTAGATAAGTTCGGACTCTACAATCGAAATTTCTAGTACGGGATATGGAATTTAAAGAGATAAAGTAATACTTAAGTATTTATTTTCAATTTATGAACTGTCGCGGTCATAGAAACTTACATTTCGGGTCTATCTCATTGTTTTAAAGGAAACTTGTAATATTAAAATAAAGACACATTCAAATTGAACTCAAGAAACGCTCTGACATATTGAAAAGCGAAAATAATAAAAAATATAAACCCATCACAAGCTGTGTGCAACTGAAATCCTCAGAAAACATAAATACGTTACACATACATACAAGCACCACATCTACGCTGCGCCGAACGGCCTACTACAAACTGCACAGGTACTACGTGATAGAAACTAATTAGTAGGTAGATAACGTGGCCTACCGCGAAGCGAAAGCATGCTGATAAGAACCAGAAAAGAAAAATCTACAAAAACAAGGTATGAAAGAATGACAGTTAGTTACCGCGTGCGCCCCGCGCCGCCGCCCGGCCGCGGCCCTCGCGCGCTACGCTCCGCGGCCCTACGAGCCGCCAGCGCAGGCGGCCGCGGCCCTACGTACTCAAGCTGCCGACGCCTCGCGCGCTACACTGCACGGCCCTACGTACCGCCACGGCAAGCGAGCGCACCTAACTTAATTATAAACTTTTAAATATCTTTAGTATTTTCACGAGATACACACGTAGGTTACTAGATATGGGACTTTCAGTCTATGCGATATGTAATCGAATTGAAACACAGTCCAAATTAGCTAAAAGTAAGCGTAGTAAGAGCAGTCGAACGCAAGCAGACGTTTGTAAAAAAATACGACACTCCAAGTGCCCGCCGGAGCCCGCGTGAGGGAGCAGCTCCGACGGACAAGTCCCGGTGCTCCGCGCGCTCGCCGCTTCCGCGGACAGTACTCATTAATCGACACTACGAACAATTTGTCTCAGTATCAAAACTATGAAATATGTTCATCACTACCATTGTATATAGGAAAATAGGTCGACTACACTATGGATGCCTTTAGTAAAAAAAGTTGTTCGTACAGTGACGCAAGCTGTCGGCGGGCGCCGCGCTCGCCGCGCTCGCTGGCCGCTCGCTGGGTTTAATACCGTTCGTACAGTATTACAAATTCGTGTTCACGGTCTGTATACCTGCTGTATATTGCCTCACAATATACATACATATACACAGTTTAACAGGTACCGATAGGCACGTGCGTGTGCGCGGCCACACGCAGGCGACGGACGCCGCCGGAGCGCCGACCCAATCGTCGCCCTAACGTCGTAAGCGACACCATTTCACAGTCGTGACGACTAAGGTGTTTACACGACAAACGTTAAACAATTACAGTACATCACATATGTTAGGTATTCACAAGAACTTAGCATGTAGTTATCGGCACACAGTCGGTGTCCGTGCGCGGGCACGGCCGCGGGCGCGACCTTCGCCGCGCTTTTGTATACAAACAGATATTAAAACATTTTTTCGCTAAACCACTGCACTCGCGATAGGAAAGCGACGAGTATATACACATGGAGGTGCATCGTTTGAACAGAAACCGTCCTAAAAACTTGGCTCCGCGTCGACACTACACGTTCACTAGCGGCGCGCGGAGCGCTCGGGGCGCGGGCGGGCGGGCGGCGCCTAGGCGGGCGGCAGCAGGCGGCACAGCGCGTCGCCGGCGGGCGGCGGCCGCGCGCCGCGCGCGCGCCACGCCGCGATCTTGCCCTCCACGTCCAGCGTGCTGCGCTTGGAGCCGCTGCGGCCGCGACCGTCACTCTGCAGCGCTACTGTGGCTAGCGGCCTTCGCTCCCATCGTCTACCCTATCGCTAGGCTCCGTGCGCTATGCAACGTACTTCAAAGTGTATAATCTAATATTTATGAGGGGTTCGACAGTAACAGAAATGCGGAATGCTATACTTTTGTACCGCATTTCAGAGTTAAAATGGAATTTAAATTAAGAAACGTAACATTTCTAATCTAGCTAATGGTAACGACGACACGTCTCCTAACCAAATAAAACAAAATAAAATAAAATATCACAAAAAAAAAAAACTGAAAATAATTGAAAACGAGCCTGGCGCCGTGCCCGAGTGCCGGCGCTCGAACAAGCACAGTACGGAGCGCCCGTCGACAGCGCGGCCGCGACCCACGCAGCGAACACATCGTGACAGTTTATGCCGCCGTAGAATCATTTGAACCCGTGGGAACATGAGTTTCGGAATGAATTTGTAGGTACTATTAACTTATTGTTATTAATTGTATTTTGTACTATTATGTAACACAATTGATTTTATTAAATTATTGGGACTGGTTTTATTAAATGTTATTAAATTATCACTGATTTGACGCATTTTGAGTTATGCAGATATTCATACAAAGCAGCGATATCTCTTCTAACAGTCCTGCGGCATCTGACACGTTATATACCAACACCACACACTACATGCTTATTATAATTCAATATAGATTACCCCCCAATCGTATTTCGTTAGGCTAGCTAACAACATTCCCTTTACCCTGACAGGTTAGCTAGGTTATGACGTCACAGAACATATCATGCAAAAGTACAGGAAGAATAGTGAGCAAGCGATATTCCTCCAACTACCTCGGCAAGTGTAAGTAATGCAATAATTCAACTCCGTGTAACACAAGAATAAACTGACTTAGCGAGATGTACTCATCAATACCGCGCGCTGCGGCGACGGCAACTCGGCAACGCTGCCAGCGGAGCAGCTTGCATTAGTTACACGTACCGTGCGAGCTTGTGTGCGGGCGTGCGTGCGTGCGTGCGCGCGTGCGTGCGTGCGCGCGTGCGTGCGTGCGGGCGGGCGTGCGGGCGAGCGGCGCGGGCACTTACTTGGCGAGCGGCACGTTATCGCGGTCGGCGTACGCGTCATACAAATACTCGCTGCAACAGAACACACGGTCAGTGGGCACGCGGCGCTCCGGCACAGCGCCCCGCGGCGTCCCCGCCGCCTTCACCGAGCTGCTTCATGGATCACAAGTATTGTAGCTCAATACATATATGTTGCAAATGGTTCACTAAAATAATTCAGTCCAGAATATGATTCATTACGTATTTATTTATTTTTTAAGATTTCATTTGTTTGGTCAATAGACAAGTTTTATAGCATTCGAAACTACGTGGCCTGTAGACTATGCAAACGGTATGCTATTTTTTCCGTCACAACTCTCGAGTCGGCGAATATAAAAAAGTTGATCGATAACAATAGTAACTTGCACTTGTCCGATTAATGAATTAAGGTTCACTTCATCAAATGTTATTTCCTTATGCAACGTGATAGAGAGGTAGCGAGGAGACGAGTGCAGCGCCTGCCTGCGCTGCGCCGGGACGGCCTGCGGCCGCCGCGCCCCGGCCGATGTAGCCGGAGCACGGTCATTGTATTCGGGGACGAGACGGAAGGAGGGAAGGGAAGGGATATACCCTTTTTATTTGCAGGCTGAACATCCTCCAAAGCAAAAGTAACGGCAGAGAAGTTTCATGTGAAACTTATATGGGTACCTGGGAGCGAGGACGTCGGAAGGTGTGGGGGG
>DWEI01004008.1:0-12138 GCA_018245875.1 Mysoria ambigua | reverse complement strand
CGGGCAGTGCGAGTATAACGCTGCCGCCGACGGACTCCCGCGCTCGACCGTTCGCGGTTCTATTACAGTTGAGTGCCGGTGAATAAAATGGCCATGATGATTTCATTTTATGCAAGGCAGAAAACTGTCCACAGCAAATTTATTAGACTTATTTTGCGTGCGTGTGCCCCTTTCATAAATAAAATTCGTTTTAAAACAGGTGTTTGCTTTAAGTGTTAAAATGAGTTTTTTCGACGCTTTCTTTCTATGTAAAAAATAAGATTTAGATATTCTTATTACACATTTCGAAGATGCTAATTGACTTGAACATTTCTTTTTTTTTCATATGTCTAAACTAAGTTTTAAATAAAGAATACAAGTTTTAGAATTACCCAAATTATACCAGTTAAGTTATACGAGGCTAACAGTTGTATTTTAAGTCATTGTACTACTGCTGCGAATTGTGATGAAAACTGGTTTTGTGTGCAGTTCACATCGAAGGCCGGTACATTATCTGAATATTGTAATTACATTATTTTATAGCGCGGGAAGTTGTCAATTGCTTAAGGCACGTGGTGTCGATATATTGTTTAATTGAAATTCAATGATATTGAATTGACTTCGGGTTAATAAATCTAAAATATAAATATTACTTATACACTTCAGTAAGTGAGAATTATGATAAATTTTATATCTGTATTGTGTATCTTACGTTATTTAACGTCACATTTTTGTTCACGACAAATAGTAATTACATACGTAGAACACAATGACTTGCATTATACATATTTTAAAATCTTTTGTGAGCTATCTGTAAGTAGTTAGTATAGTCGATGTATTATGATGTTAACATGGATATTTGATTACCAGCTTTACTGGATCCGTCTGAATCAGTATTATGATTTAATGTTATCCTCTCAAAAGACACTCTGTTCTTTGTCAGGACGGTGTGTTCGCGATTAGCTTATCAATATTCACGAGTGCGCCGGACTGCAGAGAACCTGCGTTTAATATCAACATTGAATACACATTAAAGTCTGTTTTATTAAGTCACATTTATATAAATCTGTTTTGGTGGTATATAGTTTAATAAATAACTAAGAAAAACCATTAATCGACAATTTTCCAGCTTAACACTCTTAGCCTTTGGTATAAGAAGGAGTTACTTATAAGTGCTTAATTACATTACGATCTATTAGAGCGGTCCAAATGAGGGAGATAATTTGCGTTCAGAGATTTCAGTAAATGATGATTTGCAAGAGATTCGCGTTGCTACGATTGTCGGATCGATATGCGATGTCGATGCGTTAGCGATTGTTTCGCGAGCGTTATTTTCGTTATCCGTAACATCGCGCCGGCAATCGCTGGAGAGGAAGGCCTAGGAGTTCGACCACTAGGCCACGTTTCACCATTTACCTTCACGTTCCACTATGGAATAGGTGAGCTTATTGCCATGCACCGGGCACATATCGAGACTCCGAGCCACTACTAGAAAATCTAAATTAAACAAACTTTATAGTGCCCAACTCGGGAGTTGAACCTGGGACCTCCCGATCGGCCAATCCCAATAAACATGACCAACGCGCCGTCTATTAGTAGTACACACATATTTTTATAATACAATAGATTAAAAGAATAATAAAGTGCTATCTAAAATATATGCAATCGCTTAGCATAAATATATATATTTTAAAAGGCTAATATAAAAATAAAAAACAGCTTAAATTACTGCAAGTAGCATGTTGACAAGACCACAGTCCGCAACTACGACAGTTCGACGGATGGGGAGACAGAAGCCTATACAATGGATCAAAATCTGCAGTCAACTAACTATTTAAGTGTATCGAAACGTTACAAGATCGTGTTGTAACTGTCAATGCGTACATTCGTGACCGGTGTCGGCCGCGCCGCGAGGCCAGCGCAGTGTTCAGCTCCGGCGAGGCGTTGCGTTTTTTATCTCCGTGGAGTGCGGCGCGGCCGAGCCGGGGTTGCCGAAGCGTGCTGGCCGCCCGCGGTCTCGCGGCTGCGTCGACGGCGGCTTCAGTAGCGCTCGCGGCGCGGCGCGCGCCGACTGTGCGATGCGTTCACGCCGTCGCGAATAATAGAACAAGTGGGTAATAGGCTTGTGGCACGTCCAGTGATTCGCAAGATCGTTGCAGTTACAAAGAGTGATGTGCTGTGCTGTGCTACCTATTTCTATTGTGTCTCATTTTTTTTTTAACGGCTGACAAATGAATTCACATAATGAATCGATTACGAAAAATTGTTATTACGATTCGATTGTAACAGATATTTTCACTAGTGTTTGACTGCAACTAACAATCAATTATTTCACAAATTGTGCGACCGGTGATTTCGATAAAAACTCGGCTGTAAACCCTGAACTGATAGGTGTTCGGGCGCGCGGTTAAACTCGGTTATCGAGTTTTTATCGAAAAGAAATTATCTGAAAGCCGATACGCGTTTTGAAATGTTTCATTGAGGATGTGAGAAAAACATTGTTCACGCACGCTCGTACTTTGGGAAGATTTTTTTTGCGAAAACGCTTGGGAATTGCGAAAAAAGTATCGCGCGTCTCCTTGACGCGTTCGGAATAGGCTCTAACATAAAACCATTAAACAAGTCAATAGCTGACAGACCTCGGTTTGTTGAACGACACTTGCCGGGAATACGAAGTTGTATCGCAATGTGAAATTGATGCCATGTTATTATTTACCGTCGGAACTATTAGCTACGTGTTTTGTGCGACTGTGAAGTCATCTATTTTAAAAGTCATATTACGCGTCCACTTCTATTTTTATGCAGCATTTCAGAAACGACCGACGTTTCAAAACAAAACCGGCCGTTATTCAGACATGCATTATTCTGCTGCAAATTCGTATGCGTCGTAGAATTGTATTTCTGTCCCACGAAGTAAATGTAGTGCGAAATGCAAGGTCACGTGACTTCTGTGTATGATTCTTTTGTATTACCTGTGAATTTCAATGGTGACCATCAACACTCACCTCATGTCTTTCGCAAGTGCTGGGTTAGATGAAGCGTTTTAAAATTAAAAAAGAAATCCTGGCATTATAAAGGATAAACATCAAATTGATACTCTAATAAAAAAAATTGTGTGCTTATTAAATTCCCGCGTAAAACAGAATCGAATTATGTATCTGTGACACGCCTACACGCAAAACTATTTTACTATTAAAACTACATTTACACAGTGCGTTTCTTTCGCAATCGGATTGTTTTGAGTCGAACGCGTCTCGTCCACCACGCCTTGACGTAATGTCCACTCAGGCATTCGTCACGCGCATAATTCGTTACCATAAACGCCAGCGTTTCCGCCAGCTTGCCTGCACCGACAGAGTCGATGAATTGGAATCAGACTTTGTGAGTGATATTTTCAGGACACAGAAACGTCGTATCGTACGTTTACGGGCCTATAGAATGTGTTTTAATTTAATAATGTTAATGTTATATTAACCGAACATTTTAATCAATCGTATATTATAAAATCTGTTATTGAATGTTCTTGTTACCATTACTATCAACTCCTCTTAGCTCATATTTAATGAAAGAAATTAATTAAAGTTTATCATATTGCAATAAAATTACAAAAGTTTTTTCACATTGCATACAGCATCCAAATATTATATTTGTTGTGCGCGCGCCTTCTTCCATCTGGAATTCTAAAATGCAAGTACTAAATTAGTCTTAAAGGTATCTTTTAGTCAAAAGTCCTGTCAAAATCGGTGCAGCCGTTCCAGAGATTTTCCCGAAAAAACAGACAGACAGACAAAAATTGTAACAAATGTTATTTTGGTAATATATCAAATATACATTCAGTAAAAAGCGGTTATTTTAATGTTACAAACAGACACTCCAATTTTATTTATTGGCGTAGATAGAGCCCGGTTCTCGTCGAAGAGCATTGCGTGCGCACGGTCGCTGGACGATCCTCCTCGCTGCCTCCTTGGAACTCATGTCGTGTGCCGGCGCGAGCGTGTTTGTGTGTCTTGTTTATTGCAACATCGTCTTGTGACCAGATGGAGCCTCTAACTACAGCTTGGCTTCCTAAACAGTTATCGTTATGCAAGATTCTTTTTGAGGTAGGCAGAGAGTGCCGAGTGCCAAATGCCTCTCTCCCTAAAGACCTGATTGATATAAACCGGTTACATTATATGATGTATGTCTTTAATACTTCCATGTCTTGAGCTCGAGAGCTCTGCTGTAATGGTCGCTGTGTTTAAACGCACTACGAGTTTTGAATCACTGATTCGTTTATGGGATGTGGCGGCTGGTGCACGGCCGGCCGTGTTTGGTCGGCGGCGCGCGAAGGGCGAGGCTCCGCGCGCGCCGCTGTCCAGCTACGAGCGGCTCGGGACTTCGGCTGCAGTCTATTGCGAATCAACACCGAGTTAAGACCGCGCTCTTGATATCTCAGCTCACATAGTTTGTGTAATTAATGTTGATTATATCGCGGTTACTATCGATCGATCGTTGCAATTGTTACCGATCGATTGTTACCGATAACAATCAAATTGTATAGTTCGTTTCTTGACTTTGCGAGCCAAAGTGAGTGAAATCAATGTTGCGGATTGATTCGCACGTGAGTGGGACAATGGTGCGATGATGTGAGCTCTGAAGTGCCGTCGGCGACTGGCTCACGAATGGGGCAACCGGAGGAGAAGCCAGTGCCGCCGCCGAGGTTAAAGAAATTGGCTAAACTGGCAGCGAGCAAAGTGCAACGCAGATCTGTCACTTGGGTACATATTAATTGTTACTTATTTCATACGTGGGCATTATACTTATATTATACGTTAGTTAGATGAGCGATTCGTTTAAAAACTGATGCTTGATAGTAGCTTGATATAGCTAAATGTTATTATATATACAAATATTCCATGAATGCGGATCATTGTCAGCACCGAGCCTTTATGAAAATTAAAGCCGAAATAAAAAGAGCGGACATCGCTCCATTTGAATATATTGTTCGCAAGACATAACCGGCGAGGGCTCGTTGATGGCGCCGAAGGGCATCGCGCCGTCGGCTGCGCTGACAGCCACACAAAGCACAGGGCCAGGCGCAGGTACAGACAGACCCCTGGCACGCACGCTTACAGCTAAACTGTCGCCTATAGCGTGGGCACACTTAATAACGTTGATAGGCCGTGCGGGGCAAACGCCGCGTGGGAAGCTTTTCACATATCTGAGACAAAGTACGTTATCGAGGAGCCGAGACGACGCGCGGGCTGCGCCGACAGCGGCGCCGCTACTGTTGTAAACGATTACTATATGTTGGTATATGATATAATAAAAAAATAACCTAAATATAGAACAAATAATATATAGAAGAACATATAGAACAAAGTTACACAGGAATTGTGTGTTTAGTGTGTAATTTGGTAGTTTTTCAAGCTGACAACGAGTGTACATAGATAAAACCTAGTTTATGTAGCGAATTAAGCGACAATAGATGTCTTGAATAAAATACTCGCTTAAAACAAAGCGAAATTAGTTTAAATTAATATTTACCTACGCGTAATAACCAGTATTTGTATACCTATATTAAAAAGTTAAAATGTGTTAAGGTTTTAATTAGTGATACAACATAACAAGGCTGCATGTACGACAAAATACGTTACGTGTTAGTTACTTACTCATGTAAGCTTGGAAACGCAACTATTAGATCATTTTTGATCGCTGTGAAGGCAAAAACTCTTGCCTCACTATATCGCATATTCATATTTTTTCATATTACATTATCAACATTATATATTTTTGGTCAGTTTGGCCTATCAATGTTGGCCACCTTTATCGCAAATCTTGGAATCTATGGATCATACTAATGTAATAGCATTACATTACTGATTTATATGATGGCCCGTTTTCAGGGTCCAGAAACATGGGTAGGAGTACGGGCGCTGCGCGTCAGCTCCGGCGGCATCCTCGACCCCGACGACCGAGTGCGCGACGTGGCCGACGACCGGGAAACCCTCACGGCGGAGTGCACCAGCCAGGCCCCGCAGCCGAGGGCGGCACAGGCGGACGGCGCCAGCGGCTCGTCAGCGGGCACCGCCTCCCCCGATATGTTTCGAGTGAGTTATCTAATCTTATTATATATTATCTTTAATATATTTGTCAAAAAAAATTATTCATAAATGTATTATTTAATCATTGCATACAAAAGAACTAAATGCATATAAACGTGTATTTTACCTTTTGATACTTTTATGAATAAACAATAAAAAAAGTTTACGTAAAATTATTATAAGACACAGTTTAAGATCAAGATAAAATACACATTTCAAAAGTAGTTTTATGAACCCATAATATTTCGGGTTTACTAATTTATACTTGGCTGAATGATAATTGTTACCTTTGCCAATTTTGTTTAAAAATGTCATGATACAAATCCGCGGGGTAATTTGTCTTGTATTCTTATGGTTGACTAGTTGTAACATGTTTTTTAAGTGTTTTAATAGTCCAGCACAAACATTTTATAACATGTCGTATGTTACCAATAGTACACTTAAAAATAATTCAGTTTGTTGTACATTTGCAATGGGTGCGTGTTTTTCTCAGTGCTTTTGTTATAATTTATGTGAAAAGTGTAATAAGGTACGTAGGTATTGTTCGTTCGTTATTTAATAACAACGTTAGAAAAGATAAATAAACACCACATATTGTTTATTAATTATATTTAGACCTTTTAATATTATAATTTCTTAGTTTTTGAGTGGTTTGACACGAATATAAAGATAATGTTTTCTGTACAAAAAATCTAAAACGTGTGACGCTGAGTCATATTGAGGTCCTTTTTAAATTTTAATATCGCATTAAAGTAACAAATAACAAGTATTTAATATTATTTTCGAGGTAAGTAGCCTCATTTATATTAAACTATACATTAACGCTCATATTTAACAGCTCTTTGCTCGCAAAACAATTTTATATTTGTTTATACATGATGTACGATAATTTACTGTAACTTTATATCTAGGTACGCGTGTGTTTTAGCTGTGATCAGTCGTGCTTATAAAATATATTTTCCACATGGCGGCTGACATGTAGTGAGTGCTCAATACCTTCGCCCTAGATAGGCAACTATTCAATGTTTACCATCTGCAGTAAATGATCGATAAATGTGCAAAACACTCGGTTATCCAGCGACGCGTCAACTGCAATAGCAAATTATGGTTCGTTAATTATTTTGTCCCACTCTTCCTTTATATGGCTATAGTAATATTTCGCGTAGTTTCAACGACCAGCCAACAAATGTACTCCACCTATGAAAAACGACAAGCTAAATGTGTATATAAAGGAAACACGCGGTAACATACCCGGCTACACACGCATCACCTCGCCGACAGTCACAGCCGATAGCAAACGTGTCGCAGTAATAACAGAACAGACACAGACCACAACGTCGACGGCCGCGCATGGCGCGCTAGAGTAGGCTAACAGGATCACACCGCGTACGCACGCACCGCGCCGTTCAGCGCGACTTAAGCCGATGCGGCTTTTGTACCGACACGTAATATATTTAAATATATTGAGGCTCACTTCCTAAACCTGTACGCTTACTGTGAAATGCAAAAAATATGACACACATATTCTGTTACTCAAAGTGAGAGGGCGACAATCTATGTTAATGCATATATTATTTCGACTAATCATAAATGTCGGTTGAACACCATCGACTGTGAAGAAAGTTCAATATCGTATTTAGCAATTTTTTAATCTAAGAACAATGTTCTGTAATACATGAAGACGGAGACACAGAAGTGTACAGAAGTACGCTTCTAAATTTCACTAATGATCCTATTGCTATACACTTTCAAGCAAGAGCAATTTCGAATTGGAAAAACCCAGATAAGAGGTAACCAACTCTGGCATCGAGCCCGAGATTATTCGCTCGGCAGTCACGCTTGTGACCACTCGACCAACAAGGCAGCAGATATGTTTTAATCTATTTTTACAATTGATCATTATATCGAACTCAATTCAAAACTAAAGAATCGAATAACGTCGTTCCGAAAATTTGAAATGTTTTAAACTTATTGCAACATTGTAATATTGGAGGAACAAAACAAGTTCAAACTGGGTACAAGGTTTATTGAGGTTGGCAGCCCGTGTGTCCCTACTTTATGCACTAAGTAAGAATACCGTATAGACTAATACAAGCATTGATGGAAGTCTCACCGCCTATTCCATAGTGGGGGGTAAACGGAACTGATGAACCGTGGGAGTGTTCTGCATTCTACTAGTCTACTCTACGAGGTTTACAGGCGTGAAATTACGTGCGTATTGATTGAGATGGAAAGATAACCAAAACGTGAAGTGGTACTAGTGGTACTGTTGATGCTATCGGCAGGGTGGAAGAGTGAATATGTATAGCGAAGCTCTTTTGAATTATTGTTATTACATAGTTTTTGAAGGGCGTGGAGATATCCCAAGATTGTTACATATTGTAAGTGTAACTGTAAAATATACTTCAATAAATTTTGCGGGTACTTTTATTGTGTCGTATTAACGGGATTGTTCAAAATGCGATTGAACCATTTCCACCACAAAACTAAATGCAAATTTATTTCCGACTCTGCGAAACCACAAATAATTTTCAAAAGTTGAGCGATGCTTAAACGAAAACCAAAGAAATGATGTACATTTTATTTATTTTATACTTCGAATTCAGTTCTGTCCAGTGCTCTCTTAAAGTTGCTTGAGTTTGTGCTCGTAGAAAATACCGTAAAATGCATTAAAATGCATGCTCTGAAGAGTTAATACACGATGCTGCCTAACACTTTAGTGAACCACCACATAAATAGATAGGACTAAAATGCTTATATGTATTTTTACTTGTGTTGTCAAATATACATGAATGAGAGACGGCAATGTGATTGCAGGGGGGCGGCGTCGTCGGCGGCAGCATGCGTGTGCCGAGCGAGCCGTGCGTGGAGGTGGGCGCGGCGGGGCCGGAGGACGGCGCCAGCGGGCTGCAGGTGCGGCGCGGCAGCGAGCCCACGCTGCACCAGGACACGCTGCCGCCGCAGAGGCAGGCCAGTGACCTTACACACTAGAATATTGCCATCTGGCCAATCGTCCACTGGCCCTTCGGTAATATAACTTTGTGAGCCTGACGTCTGATCCGGGATTCGTCGGTTCGATTCCTGCGCGGAACAAATATTTGTATAATAAGCACAGGTGCAAAAAAAAAGGTTCGGAGCCTCCAATATCCAAGCCTCCAATTGCACTATTATTGCACGGGCTTGAAGTTACTTATATACATATATAATTAACTCGATGCCCGTAATCCCCGAAGAGGTAGGCAGAGGAATGCACAACACTCCCACTATTCACCGGTTACGTTTACGTCCCACCATGGAATAGGTGTTGAGCCTAGTTGACATACAGCGGGTACACAATACAGGCTCGACCCGGGAACCATCACGACTAACGAAGTATTGGATATAAGTATATATTTATACATACATATATGTATATAACACTTCATATGTATCTGAAGTTTGTCAACTCACTAGTAATCATAATATATAATTCGCTTAGTTTCGTATTAGGCGGCTGTGTGCGGACGCGGTCGAGAAACCGCACTACAAAGTAACAAGTATCTAGGTCAATCTTGTCCATAAGTATTTGTATCAAGATTATTAAAAAGGCATAAACACGAGCACGGTCCGCAATCCTCGAGCCAGCGGGCGCGTAGTCGCCGCGGCGACCGGCCTGAGAGCGCGCCTGTCTAACGGCTGCGACGTCCCCGGCGCCGCGTTGGAAGGACGGCCGCGCGGGGCCCGCGGGCGGACGTCTGGACGTTGACACACTTAGTGAACAATAACTTGGCCAACTGGAGGAACCGAGTGTTCTTCAGTTGGCTATATGGTTCAGGTTGGATGAAATGAATTGAATTAAAACAAATCTTGTTTCATCATCATAGCTTCAACCGGCGCCGTCGCCAAAACGTCACTGAAGTTTAGTTTCTGAAAATTCTGACACTAAATTCAATAAACAAGTATTATAAATATAATATTTCATTAAACGCCTACAAATGTTTGTATAATTTTGAATATTTAAGGCTTCCTATATTAAGACTCGAAGAAAACTTGTAGCACTCAAGCATTTATTCGATAATAAAATAAGGGACCTCCGTCATCCGAGGTTGAAAGTAACGTGGCGTGACCTTGTCAGACACCCGTGCAGGTGTCGGAGCAGACGAAGCGCTGGTCGGCGGCCGTGGTGTGCCGCGAGGACGCGCGCGCCGCGCCGCCCGCGCCCGCCGCGCCCTTCCAGCGCCAGTCCAACCGGCTGTCCATGCAGTTCTCCGGCCCCGGGTCAGTGCTATAGGGTACTAGATCTGCCATAGTTGAATTATGATAACAGATGTGTTTAATACACGTCATTCTCTTTTCAACAATATTTAATTATTATGTAATTTACAAGTCTATAGACTTTATAAATAGCTAGGTCATTACAAAAGGTTGCTTTGTTACAAATGGTCAACAAAACCTTGGCTGCGTTCCATACAATTAAGTTAGCTTTTGAATAATGTAAAACATATCTTTTATTAACATTATGTATAAATTAATGCAATATTTTTAATCATTATCATTCAAAATTAGATCAGATAGAGCAGGGACTCATGTACTTGTTAATATTTTTATACGAGTCCTATATATTCGGCGTATTTACGTAATAAAACTTGGTTATCTGTCGCACTCGCAATAATTCAAAAATATTGCATGTAAATGTTTAAATAATCGATGTCCTATTTACATTTGAATTGTGTAATTTTGCGGGTTTTCTTTCTTGGGTGAGTTGCATCCAGCCGCAGCAAACGCAACCAGGACCGATTATTTATACTGAGTACTATTTTAAGACTAATGACAGATGTCTGCAAAAGACGAGTTTGTTTTGACATCAAAAAAGTCAGGCCGATACAGGCTGATAGCGTGTCCTAGTACCGTGCCTTCCCGAGCGGCGATCGGGTCTAATGAATTATAAACGGCCGCTCATGAGATCAGCCGCCGAGCCGAACAAGCGTGTACTGTACTGCTCGGGGCTCGGCACTAGCGTGGCGCGTGGCGCAGGAGCGGCGCGTGGCTGGACGCGGCCGAGCGCGCGGCGCAGCTGGGCAGCAAGAGCCTGCCGCGCGACGCGCGCCGCGAGCCGCTGGGGCAGGACCGCGAGCGCAGGTACGCGCACACCTCGCTCGGGCGCGGTGTCGCCGTCGAGCGTCCGGTATCCAGTACACACTCGCGTGTAACCGCTCCGCTTACAGTTTGTACATTGATGCTGCTATCATAGGCGGGTGTTTGGGAAGTATTTCACATCTGCTGTTTGTTCTTGTTGTATTTATACCATTTTTCTTTTCAAATACCTGTCATCTGATGTCAAAAATTGATAATGATGTTTACTGTTTTCAGGGTGGAAAGTATGGTGCAATGGGTGTCTGGAGTGAACAACGTGGCCAGCGTGCATCCGGTCCAGGAGCGGCCACTCGATCTGTTACCTGAAGGTATTTGTGATGTAATATGTGTTATCCGCGAGGGGGCGAAGTAACAATACATTCCCCGACCTCGTGCCGGGTGCAGGGGACCGTTGGAGGCGACCAGCCCAGGCGCGGCCACAGCGGCGGGTGGCGCGAGAAGCGGGCCCAGCGGCGCGCCAGGCTCCCGCGTCCAGCTGTAGCATTCTATACGCTGATGATGATGATGATGATGCAATATGTCTTCTATCTGCTATTCAATACATCTTGAGATAATTTTTTAATTTCATGTTATTTCGCGCGCGCGCAGGCGGCGACGAGCGCGGCGCGGGAGAAGCGGGCGGCGCGGGCGGCGCGGCGGCGCGCACGCTGCGCGTGACGCTGGTGAAGGGCGAGCGCGGGCTGGGCTTCACGATCACGACGCGCGACAACCCGCCGGGCGGCCACTGCCCCATCTACGTGAAGAACATCCTGCCCAAGGGCGCGGCCGTGGCCGACGGCCGCCTGCGCGCCGGCGACCGCCTGCTGGCCGTCAACGGCGTGTCGCTGGCGGGCCGCGCGCAGCAGCACGTGGTGGCGCTGCTGCGCAGCACGCCCGCCGACTCCGCCGTCGAGCTGCTGCTCGAGCGCCCGCTGCCCAACCGGACGCAGGTACCCGCGCAGCT
>DWEI01004007.1:0-12138 GCA_018245875.1 Mysoria ambigua | reverse complement strand
TCCCATCAGTCTATTAGATCCCAGGATCCCATCAGTCTATTAGAATCTCTTGTTGTATTTAGGTCACCCCTTTGGGGTTATGCACATCATTCCCACGCTAGGCATACATGCCCAGACAGGCCGTACCATACCGCGACCTACTAGCGTTATGTTTAGTCGCTACTTACAACAACCTGTATCTCGGTACAGGTTTGGGAATTTATTATTTCCTCCACCCCTACACAACAATAACTCTTACCTCAGCTTTGCCATTATATTGTACAGCTGAATATAATACGACACAAAACATAACTGACCACGTATACGTAGAAATCGACGATTAATAGTTTCACATTTTTGTATAAATCACACAGCTCATTTATATAAATGACCAAGCATTCATTTTAATTTGCGAAACGATTCTCTGCGTTGTATGGCTATATTGTTTCTTCTTCGGACTAACATTTACTAAATCGCAATTTTCTTAAGTAACTTGTATACCAAGTATTTTGTGATTGAGTTTGAGTAATGCGCATCGATTATCAAATCTATCGCTGCCGTTCCGCTAGGAGAATGGTATCCAACAAAGTGTAGATGGAAATAGTTCATGATAATGACCATGACGGCACTTTGTTGATTAGTTCATTGACGATCTATGTAATAAAGTAACAACTATATATATATTTTATATGCTTAAGAAAAAGGATCTCAATCGTGCAGTAGCAAAGAATGTTTTGTATCATATAATTTATCCTTTTACCCGTTAACGATTAGTAATTGTATTTATTGATAAAATATATGTAGTTTAAAATAATGTATAATACGTTAATTTATTTTCATTATGTCAAAACCACATAAAAAATCATGCCAAATGATGCATTCGTTATTTTTCGATATATACCAATTCTTAGTTATGATAAATTTGATATAAATGTAGACACTGTAATTGACCATCCAATACAAAAGGAAAAAAAATTGCTTGTAACATCAATACCCCAGTAAGGTTATTTTAAATCTTACGAAAAGGTTTCTGGTCAATTTCCTTCAATGATTTCTCAAAATAATAAGTTTTTTCTTATATTTATGGTACAATGTCAGTTTTAAATAAGAAAATTAATTTAGATATGATTGTCTTTGAAAACTAAATACAGTGTGTTAGCGACATTTACTTGTTACTTTAAACTTAGTGTCTTTCTTACAACAATAGCAAATTTATTTATTTTTGCGTCGAGCGTGACTACATACGTAATTTGCGACAATTTTGCAAACTCTAATTACAACAGAATAAGCCTAAACAGCTAGGCTCAGGTTTCCAATAATATCATATACTCTACCAGTCATTAGGTTACACCAAGATTACTGATATTACGCTAACATTAATAATATAATTATTCCATATCTCGTCACCCTTACTGCCGAGTGTCTGCTTACATGCCGTGCGTGTATTGCGGAGTATTTTTGTTATAGGATATTTTGTATGCTATCCACTTGCAATGAATACCCTGGTGATGTTTCCACAAGAACTCACAAGGACAAGCACGAAAATGCTTATCCGATAGGCGTAAATAAATTCATCATTCTTGGACGTCCGCGAATCGAACCCGGTATTCGTTACGGTGCAGATTGGTGTTGATCGTTATGTAAAATATTGTTTTAATATATAAATATAGACATATTCTCAACTTTTTACGATCAAATGTTTATTTCTATAACTTGACATCACGCCTGTAATCCCCGAAGAGGTAGGCATAGGAGTGTAGTTCACTCCCACGTTTTGTCAGCTACGCAAACATCTCATGATATAATTGACTGGAGGACCCTACCACCTGGTATTTCAATATGAACAAAAACATAAAATTTAAAAAACCTAGGAATATTTTTGGATCACACTCGTTCGCAGAATCTACATATTAATAGGGTCAGTAAAAAAAATAACGTAGTTAACATCGCTCGAATCAATCCGTAGAAAAAAAACTTACTGCCAGCTTATTCGATTCCTATTGAAAGTTTGCAAATATAACCAAATTGCTTATATCCCGTCCTGTTCCCTTGTTACCTTCATCCTGATATTCATAAAGTACTCTATCTTCACATAGCTTTAAATTAGAAGTGAGAATAATTATACTGGTCAATAAAACAAATCTTCTCCTTACCTTAAAATCTAACCATAATTCTGTTCTAAGTGCAATCTCCTCAATGAACACATTCTACATGCTATTTATTTCAACATTTATTTCTATATCTCACTTCCTGTACCCGACAAAGTGATTGCCGGTCCTAATGGAACATCTCAGACAAGTTAAGCGAGACCATTGTCAAGTGCCACAATTATACCGCTATACGTACAATTTGTCGTATACGAACAACCCTTACACACTCGTACGTACTGCAACACAACAGCCTCCGCTGTAATTGTACCGCGTCTGTGATATTTACAGTTACGACGTGTTTGTGTCCTTGTTTGCACCAAGGCCAGATCTTTACGAACAATGCAACAGCGAAGCGTTCGCCCGCGCCGCGGCCATGTTGCCGTCTCGTTTGCCAAGTCGTTTGTTATTCTTGTGCTAATAGTGCTTACGGTGTAATCATTAGTATACATACGAGTATATAACCCAAAGAACAAACGAAACCAACGTAGAAATATTTAAAGGAGACGAATGAATTATGACTAACATTATTGTATCATTACTCCGGGTTAGTTGCGCGGTAGACAAGATGATCCATGTACCAAGTACCGCTACCTTCACAGACCCGAACTCTTTCTTCTACGATCATCAGCCTCGTCGTACATGCACATCAGTTTCTATGACTTCTGACTCCCCTACAACTACTACCTGATCCATTCAACAACCCAAAAGCAGCATATAATTGTTCTCTTTGGGTGATACATGTGATGCGGGAGACTCTAATTGATTAAACCTTCAAATTTCATAGGACGGCACGTAACATAAATGTGTGTTATTAGGCGCACCTGGCGCCTACGGTAACTCGACATGCAGCACCTGACAGCTGCGGATTAATAATAACACACGACGCCGCGTCGCTCTACATACAATACGACATTGGAGTAGGTACATTACTAGGAAACGTGCAAGTACTACGCTCCGCTGCCTACACCTTCGGGTAAATACCAGCGTGATCCATGTTTTCGACATTTTTCATCTTTGGCCCATTCAATGTACATGAAATAAACAACGCGGTAATGTTTCTGGCTAGCTTAGTAAACACACACGATCTATTCCGAACGCACTATACTGCTTCATTGTTTGATCAATAAACCGACAGACGGTGTGCAATACGAATGCACGGAAAACGGTTGTATGGGTATATGTGTATGTATGTATGCGCCAGGATGATACAATCTGTCCAATGGATTTACAATATTGAGTCACATATTTATAGTATGTAACATATATGTATTACCAGAATTGGACATTTAATAAAAACACACTTATACATATTGAAATCATACTTATATATTTTGAAACCAGCTGGATTGAACCTGAAAAAGCTAAGAAAGCTTGGAACTAGAAAGAAGGCTTCGATTACAGGAGGCCTGTAATGGTCCCTGTAGCTTGGGGCTAGAATCGACCTACGGTATCTACTACCTGTCGTAAGAGGCGACTGAAACGAAGCCTCCGCGGGTGTGAGCGGCTAGAGCGGGAGGTCGAATCGCTCAATCCCCGGAAAGACGATGACGAACCCGTTCGACGGAACCCGAACGGGTTCCGTCGGATCCACCAAGGAGGTTTTAGTGCGGTTTTAGTTTCACATAAACCGGTATCTCTCCCAGGGTACCGGTTACCTCTTGAAGGTTTCCCCCTGTCCAAGAAAAAGGCCTGAGTCGAGCATTGGTCTTCCAAAATCTGATGTATGTATGGATGGATGAAATCGCTAGCATATCATTCATGCCAAAAATCTCTACATACATAACAGAGCCTACTCTGGAAATTACGCAATTCTTCTAAATCGCAGTACTTTTAAGTATAAGAAATTATCTTATAAAACTTATTTACATCATATGCATTAATATCAATTTATTTAAGTCAAGGTGATATTAAAACCGTAACATTAAAGAAATACAGATCATTTCATTTTCATGAGAATAAACGTGTTTCATAAATTATCATCAAGTAAATTTTCGCCGCACGGAAAATGCAATTTGCGATTCAGAGGCAAAGATAAATGTTATTTCGTAATATGAAAAGGCCGCAAAAAGACGTAATTTTAAATACGGAAGGATGTTTTACTTTACTTAATTACTTTTTACCGGGATGCATCAATTATTATTTATAAAGCCAGCTTGACTCACATTTGTTGTTTTGTTGTATGTTTCAATATATTTCATTTATTTATTCAAACTTTTTATTTTGGCAAAACGATCAGCTGTTATTCCATGGAACGTTTGATATAATAGTTAAAAACTACGCGCCTGCTTACGTCTTCAGAGACAAACAAATATAAGTCGTATCACGCTAACATTTATTTGGATACTTATATGTTTGATTTCTTTTTTTAATGTCATGAAACTTATTTAACAAATAGAGGCATTTAGCAATATGTTATACTATATTATTCTAAATATGCACTGTGGCCACGAACGGAAACAATCGCAGAACAATTGTCGGTGCTCATTTAGCGCTGAACTTGGCTATCTGTAGTCGCATCAATCTTGTTTTCGCAATTCACTCCGCGCTCGCGCCTCGCAGTTCCAGACTCGAGCATACTTGACGTAGAGTTTGAAAAGTGAGACTTGAAGTAAAAGATCACTTCAGGAGTAATAGTGTTACATTTGTTAGCGGCGTAAACCTCTAGAAACAACCGCTCCCCACTGGCCGCGCTCACGTACGGTGTAATGAAAAACGAAAGTTTATATTCCGCGAAGGCACGCGTTTCAATAAAACTAGTTCGCTATTCAAATAATACCCGTAATAACATATGCGGAATACGCTACGAGCTGGACTGTTTAAAGCGCAAGCGCTAAATTATATATGTAGCTTTTTTACAAATGTATTGTAGCGATAAATCTTGTCAAACGCGGGGCACGTTGCAAAATATTTTACACATATTAATATTTTATCATTAAGAAACGATAAAGTTATGTTTATCGTTGAAGAAACTTTTTAATTTAACGAACGCTTTTAAATTACGGGGACACATTAATGTTTAGCTCCGGATAGCGAAATTTAATTTAATGACTTCGGAGCGAAACTTCGCCGTTCCCAGTCAATGGCAGTTTCGAATGCTATTAATTACGGCCCGCAAAAGTAATGCCGGCCGCATTGAACACTCGCGAGCGTGCCAGATCGTAAATTTGATCCATCGCTGCTACCATCGCTGTCGCCGTTGACGGCCACCTGGAATACGTGCAGCAATATTAAAAGTTATTATTAATTTGCGTGTCGCAAATGTCATAATGTGCTTGTAGTAGTAGTAGTATCTATCGGACACGTAAATAAAAATTGGCACTTTAATTGATCGTGTATAATAATTTTGTTTTATTTTATTTTCATGGCATAGCTCTATATTTACAGTATAACATATTGTATATTTAACATAATGAGTAAATTATCACGTCAATGGACATCGTCAGCAACCCTTAAATTGTTCCACTATTGAACGTAAACCTCTCTCAAAATATCAAATGTGGAAGTCCTAATCTGCCGTCGGTGCCCAGAACTACGGTGCGTACTACGATAGTACGGTACTAAGAACTCTAGGAGCGACGTGTTGCCTCGTGAAGGTTATGTACCGCGTTCGCCTTCTTATTTAAGCCTAGAACTATACTAAGTATCACTATGGGGCACCAGTGCTGCTATTATGTCATGCAATTCGTACATTTACATATAAATGTTTGTGTTAGATCTCCAACAAACAAAAGTGAGTTTTGATAACAATCAGAACATCGTCTCCCTGTGCCTTGAGGACTTGAGATAAAAGTAATGAGAACGTCGAGGATGTCATCCCCGAGTTTCAAGACTATCGTTAAACGCGGCCTCTTTACAAATGTACTTATCTTTCTACGCACTGCAAAAATATGACAAAGCCATTGTATTATAAAAGTTTATATAACAACGCTAACCTTAGTTTCTTGCCGGTAAGTATAGGTGAAATTTAATACGTATTTTATTAAATTTAATTGACGTTTATATTAAAAAATTAAAAGGAAGTGGTATTCTAATTTCATTAATTAAACTGTGACATAATCCAACTTAATCCTATTATTATTATGTAAATGAAAATAGTAATAGAATAATATAAGTTTCTTATATAGTAGGAAATAATATATATTATATAGTAGTAAATAATATATAATAATATATATACCGAGAATATGTAGTGTCTACGCGTTTATAGAAAATAATCAGACTGAGTTCACCGATCATTCCGTTATAAAAACGCATATAAATCTTACGGCGTAGCGTCTTCTCAGCTACGACGTCGTACCAGTCTCGCGTAGCTAAAAAGTTTCTCTATATCTGTGTTTCTATATTTGTTATCTTTATGGCTATTTAGCTAAAAAGTTTCTTTACGTCTATCTGTATTTTTGATATCTACTTATATAACGCTTCGTGACTGTCTCTATAAGATATTAAATTATGAACCGGTTTCATTTGATTGCTCTAAAGATATTTTGAGACGTATAATACGAGTGTAAAGAACAGTCTCGCCTTTACTCTCACATTAATTGCTCTCTTAAATATTCATTATAATAGCTAGCAATAAAATTCTCATCTAAATCTCACGTGTAACTAAAATGTCATGTCTATGAAATATATTAGACATACATCACGTATGGGAAGGCGCAGTGAACTCGATTCGGCAAAACTTCAAAGAACAACTACAGTTAAGTAGAATATATGAACATGGAACAAAATCCCCGGAGTCGTCGTTGTGCGCACCAATCAGCGAGTCGGCTGCTCCTGCTGCAATTCACTTTAATTTGTATGATCAAGAACCGGATTATGATTTCGGAGACTGACTGCGCTTGAAATGTGTACAAATCTAAATGTATTATTCACTACATACGAGTTCTTGGAAACACAGACTTAAGTCCTAACTTAAGTTCAAATTGTTGATCAGCCGCGACGTTTATAAAACGTATTTAAAAATTAATTAAACGTGGATAGTACTACACTTCACCCTTTACCTCTTCGAGTATTGCGACCGTGGTGTTATGTTAGAAAAAACGTACCATCACGTCTGTAATTTCCGAAAAGGTGAGTTGAGGAGTATAGAACGCTCCAATTTTGTTTTACGCCTCACCATGTAATAGTTGGTGATGATTGTACCAGGCACCAATCCACGATCTGAACTACCTGCCACTAGTAAATTCAATTACAAAATCTATGTTATGAATGTATAGAAAATATTGCTACAAACAATCAACAGTTTGCTAAAGGTTTTATCCGAATGAATGTGTATCTGGGGATGAAAGCGAAAGATACCCAAACAAATCTCTAACACCGTTCAGAGTCCCGAATATTTTCGCTTTATAAAGACGTCAAATTCTCTTTAAACCCTCTGAATAAATCATTTCCGGCGTTAGTTACAGTAATTTCCGTTTCTGAATTTATTTATTTGATGCCGATAAATATTTTATTATTTATATGTTAGTTGTTTCATTCGGTGAGTATACTGTAAGATGAGAAAAATATCGTCATACTCGTCACAATATTATCACTCGCCTTTAATCTCCGAAGAGGTAGGCACAGAATTGTAGCACAGTATCACGTTAACAGCACGTAATGGAATAAGGGGTGAACGTATTGCCACACACCATACACAAATGCAGGCTCGGAACTATTGCTAGAAATTTCAAGTAAGAAATACCCGGAGTGTTTTACTCTCGTCTACCCACCCGTTGGGATAAACATAGATGTGATTTTACTTTAAATTTGAATGAATACATAGATCCCTGGATCCTCCCTCAAATGTTTGTTATTCTGAAGTGGTCTAACCAAACATATTTCTATCATAGGTCAAGTTTCGGTTTTACTAATCGGTGTACCTACAGATTTATTTTAAAAAAAAGCGTGACAAGAATATTTTTTTTAGAAATACCATTTTTCTGAAAATAGTTAACTCATGGCTAGTTAAAGCAAGGTCGTTCGTTGGTTGTTCGTCGTCCAATGTTCATTGATTCATTGCTTGTTCGTTCGTTCGCCATTCCTTCGTTCGTCACTCACCGTTCATCGTTCACTGTTCATTGGTTCATCGTTCGTAATTCATCGCGCTGTCGTTCATTCATTCGATATTCACCGTTGATAAATCGTTATTCGCCGTTCGCCGATTGTCGTTCTTTCCACGAATAAATTATAAGGGTCATATCAAAGATCATAATCATTTTTTTTTAGTTCCCTTTCATAGCCATTTCTCCAAAACCGCTAAGTCTCTAACGCTAGGGCGCATAAATTTCGGTCATTTTTATAGCTCATTCTTCACAGGGCTTTTCATTATAAAAAGGGGCAATGTATATACATGCTTTATATATTTTTCAATATATTATTCAATATAGGAATATATTAAGAATTAGAATTTTTAACGTTGATTTACATTTATTCATTTACATATTTGTAGCTAACGAGTAGATACGATGCTCAGATAGATACGAAACTAGTTTAGTGTGTAATATTAAGCAGTGATAGCCTAGTGGTTTGAAATTCAAATTTACACTCCGGGAGACCGGGTTCAAATCCCTGACGCGCACCTCTTAAAAATGTGTGTTTTTAATTTAAATATCACTTGCTATAACGGTGAAGGAAAATATCGTGAGGAAACCTGCACACTTTGGAGTTCTAAAAAAAAATTCTCTAAGATGTGTGAAGTCTGCCAACGCGCTCTTAGCCAGCGTGGCAGACTATGGCCTTAAACCACTCATTCTGAGAGGAGACCCATGTTCCAACCGTGGAACTATAGAAGGGTCGATGTCGATTAAGTAGTTGTCAGTACAGTACTATTTTAAAAGATGTCACTATTGAAGAAGTCATTTGTATTTCAATAAATGAATTCTATTTAACATTATTTCCTATGTGTCAACCGGTTGGTGATTTGGTGTTCAGTGACCACTATCATGAAGACATTTGTCTATGCATAAATAATACAAAGAAAACAATATCAGTACCAGCCAGTTGATCGACCGGCCGACCAACTGATCGAACGAACAACACATAACGATCGATCAATAAATCGTTATTTGCTCAAATAATGTTACATACAATTTCTTACATATTCTACCTGCCCTATTTTAAAACGTATTACATACTACGTAAAATTTGATTCAATCACGATTTAACAGACCAGTTCGTCGTTTGTTTGAGGGAAATAACATAGCAATTACGGCCCGCTTAAACTTTTAACGGTTATCGCCGCCCAGTTTACAAACAAGTCCCAACTGGGGCCTTATCGCTTGAAGCTACAATCATATTTTACAACGGAAAATTCTTACTATCACAAAACACATGTATAAGTATATTTTCGCACCAGGGTATGTCCATTGGCTCACCCCTTATTCCACGGGGCGTATATCATAACTGGTAAAACGCTGCAGTGTAACACTCTCCTCTGCCTACCTCTTCGGGTAAATACAGGCGCGATGTTATGTTATATTCATGTAGCTAGTTGACTGTCACAAAATGCCTTCGACATTACTATCACGGCATGACCATTCGTCTTCATTAACCTCCCTGTGCCCTCTGCTGGGCACGGGGATTTCCTCCGGGACCTCACTACTTCGACCTTCGATTTTATGATTTACCATTTCGCTGACGACCGTTGCTATCGGCCGTCTGACTCGTGTATAGTTTATGAAATGCCGCAACATTTCATCTGTATATCGTGTACACTCATATAAAATATTCACTGACTCTTATTCGTATTTCACCGTCGATCGAGGGACTCTCTGTTCAAATCCTGTATCGGCCAGTGTTGGATTATTCTCATTTAGGTTTTCTAGTAAAGGCTCGGAATCTGGATATGTGTGTGTCCGATGTATGACATCTCTCATCATCCGATGTATGACATCTCAGACTCATCACTTATCCCCTACTTTGATGTAAACGTAACTGTTGGTACTCCTCCTCCTCTGCCTGCCTCTTTAGGGATTACAAGCCTTCAGTTACAAGATTCATAAGGCAATATTTTATTCTTGATCAATATAGCGAATACAAAAATTTGCAGAGAGAAACGAATACCAAATTATTATTTTTTCTCCCTCTATCACGGAGACAACTGTTTGCTTGAATCGCCAGCTCTATGTATATAATACGTATGTAGTAGAGAGACACGTGTAGCGCGATGTGTCAGTGTTTGCGCGGATTGCGGTCACTAATTAATCGCACACATTCGGCAGACTCTCGCAGGAATGTTGTTTTCGTCAGTGCCAAACTCATATCAAATAAGGGTGCTTTTTAACTCGCTACGCAACCGCGCTATTTATTTAATTAAGAGCTAGTTTTATATTTGGTCTGCTCTAGACACTCCGTTAGCGGGAAATTAATTAAACTGCTATTGTAGCAGACAATTTATTTGTCATATGAAATATTGCCTTTAATTCGATTATGTTGTTACTGTACGCGATAAAGCCTTTATGTTTTAATATTCTATTAAATGTTAAAACTTGTCCGGTATTAATGATACAGCTTTATTTTTATGGAACATGCTATAATCGAAATACCTATTAATTAAAAAATCGTAATCAAGCAAATCTATTAGTTATATTAATATTCTTTTATTATTATTTGTTAACAAGCTAATATAATATATGAGAATGAAATGCAATTATTGCCCTATAGTTGATTAATACCTACACAGCACGGAATAATATTTGTTTGTCCCACACACAAATATATGTACATCTGTATGAAAGTAATAACAATATTGTTTTGTTATTTGGCATGAAACAAGACATGTTATACACTCTAGCTCGCTTCGAAAAGCATGATGGTGTATTTTTCTATCGTAAAGATTCTAATGCTTTGTGTCGTATAAATTACAGAATAACGTTACTTTGTTTTCTAGTGTCGTCTCTGTTCACTTTAATGATAGATCGGTTGCCTTTTATCTTGACTCATGGTCATTGTGGCAAACGTCGTGGTCACCGTGCGTCCACCAGTGGGCCATTCCGTGAGCGCAGACGACCCGCACTGCTTCGATGACCAATACTTGGGGAAACTCCTGTCCAGCAAAGAACGTCAGTAGGTCGAAATCGTATTTTCTTAGAATTGTATATTTAATCATCAATATAATTTTAAGACGATAATGAAAATCTCGCAAATTGATAAAAATAATTTATAGGCAAAGTACACTATTATTTGTTTGGCCGATTAGTTTCAAGCGCAACTGTAAGTAGAGAGCTCTTAGGTTCGATTTCCTGATCGGACCTTCAATTAGATTTTTCTAAGTTATCATTACTAGTAATTTCCGAAGTATGCTATTGGCTGATCAAGTAACACATGATAAAAAGTAAACGGAGCTGACGAAACGTAGGAGCTACACTTCTCTGCCTAGTTTTCGAGGGGTACCGGCGTAAAATATTACGTAAATTATATAATAATATTACGCCGAAATCCCTCTTCTATTTATTAGTTCTATTATATAATATTACGTTATAAATATGGAATAATAAATGAAAATTGTTTCTTATACATTTGCTTATCGCTTAGCTGGTTCTACCGTCGCACACAGTACAGCATGTTAATTGCCACTCTGAAAAAATTAAAATTTCTAGTACTACAATATCAAGTATATTTAACTCTATACAAAAGATGTTCTCTATTTAATATCATAAGGCAATATGAAACGCACATAATTTGTGTACTAAAACGTTGAATTCGAGCTTTTGTACCGAAGTTTATTCTGAAAATCTTCCATTATTTATAACAAGCCACCGAAGCCACTTAGCGTTATTGATATTACAGTTAAGGCAAAACTTGATAATTTATATACAATATAGCACAAACTACTATTCTTACTTATTATTAACGTACTTTTCCATTATAATATTTATCATTTAGCTGTACATTAAAAGTGACCGTTCTATATAAGTCGAAAAATATTATAGTTACATTATGCAAAGTAGAAATTCAAATATTATAATTATATAATGAAAACGCGGATGCCTCAGTTATCAAAAACCTTGCCATCTTAGAATTCGTTTTC